>CAXKVY010012402.1:0-10689 GCA_964058915.1 Tetropium fuscum | reverse complement strand
ACTGTCTTGTCGTATGCGAAAGACTTTTGGCACGATATCGAACGGAGCCAGATTATTTATCATTACACCCCGGAATCTAAGCAGGCAAGCATGGAGTGGAGAAAACCGCGAGAAACAGCACCAGGGAAAGCCATGACCCGTCTTTCTACTGGGAAAGTTCTTGCAATGGTTTTTTGGGATTGCAGAGGCATACTGCTACTACTACCAACTGCTTTATGAAGTGAAAGTGGCATATCGTCGAAAATACAAGATATGCCTATTCGAAGTGCGATTCTGCTCAGTGACAACGCTCGGCCACACACACACTGCACTAAAATATTCTAATGAGTGGTCTAAATCCAATAGATACTTCCCCGCTCTTAATATATACTATACTGCACATTTCTCTAATGCCACTACTCTATATATCGCTTTAACATTTCGCAGGCATCAGGCATCCAACACTGGATAGATAAGGGAGCTGACATATCAAAGATGGTTCTTGGTGTTGGTACATATGGCAGAAGTTTCCAGTTAGCAGATGCAAACAACGCATCACTTTATGCCCCCATCGTCGGTGGTGGTACTGCTGGTCCTTATAGTCGTCAAGATGGAGTGTTAGGATATAATGAGGTAAGTAATAACAATAGCCAGCTTCCATGTATATGGGTCGGAGTGTAGTGGAAGGTAGTGTTACATACACTCCCATTCCACCACAGCACTTAGGCCTCATTAGGCCCTTTGTGCATTCCTTCTTTTTACTTGAGTACTTTTCTTCAAACCATCCTATTTATTACGGGTGGCCTGGTGGCAAAGTCTCTACAATTTGTATGTATGATAGTATGGTTCTGAGTTACCGAGATTAATTACTTTGGTCCTCATTACCATTTATCTGGGACCACGCGTCCGCGGCAGATGTGTTGAGTGTTCCCAGGTCTCGGGCAGACTCCACAGTCCGGGCCCAAGCCTGCCTAGGTCACCCATCCAAGTGCCACCAACGCCCGCCCAGCATAACTTTGAAGATCTTACCGGTCAAGTCTAAGCGGCTAGGCGGTCCCATTCAGTCACCTTAGTCGCCTCTTACTCTTAGTCTTACCTTAGTCGCCAGCTTCCATATTACCACCCTTTCTATGTTACGATAGCATTCTGTATATCAACACTTTTCTATATTAGTCCCATCGATGAGATGGAAGGGTGAGATGAGATGGGAGGTTTTTTGCAGACCGTCGAATTAAAAAAAATGTTAGCTTCATATTCTATGAACCCTTAAGGTCATTCGTGACTTTCTAGCAACCTGCCAAACTCCCTCCCAGATCACCCCTGTACTATAAAATACCGCCCCATTCTCGCCCTCAATTTTAGACTAATATTTAATTTTCAAAAAATGACAATTAAGCTTCCAAAAAGAGTTGCTTGAGGTTTTTTGGGTCGCTGATCATGATTCCGCTGTCATTAATCTGGAAAATTCATACCGCGGGAATGAAAATGAGGAAATTTGGTATTTTTTCCGTAAATTGACTCATTTTTCACGCGATTAGCGCTTTCTACGTAATCGAGGTTACCAGTCTCGTACCACGAAAACTCCAGGAAAACTATGGAATACTTGGAAAGAGCATTTTTCAATAATTTTCAATTTTATCGAAATGATCGTGTTAAGTCGCTATATAGTCGAAGAGCTCATGACCCCTGTTTCATGAAGTGTTTGATTCAGGTAGAAAATTTACAAAATAGTATCTATAGGTAAGATGTGTAGGTAATAGTGTTTGCCGGACTTACCTAAAAAAATATGTGCCAAAAAAGTTTTTGAGTCAAGAGTTAACAAGTTCGAAATTTAAGTTGGGTTTGAGTAAAAAAATAAATAAGGTAGGCACTTTTGGGCGGGTTAACATTAAACAACAATAGCCCAAAGTTGTTAAAAATAAGTGATTGATTCACGGGAAATTTTAACAGCATCTTAGTTAGATGTGTTTAAAAATATTAGCCAAAAGTCACTTTTTCCGGTGTTTAAAAAGTAGCAGACATTAAAATAAATCTTGCACGGGATAGAGAGAGATACGCTGCGGGTAGTACTGAATGCGAGTGAGAGCAACGATCAACAGTATAGCGTAGTTATTGGTTATCGATCACGTGATCTTGCACAGCTATACCGGCTATACAATACATTTCATCGTGAAATCGGATTCATTATCAGCGACCCAAAAACCTTCAAGAATCCATTTTCGAGGCTTAATTGTCATTTTTTAAAAAATTAAATATGTCTAAAAATAAGGGTGAGAGTGGGGGGTGTTTTATAGTATAGGGGTGATCTGGGGGGTGGTTGGCAGGTTGGTAGAGGGTCACGAATGACCTTAAGTGTTCAAGAATATGATGAAAAAATTTATTTGATCATCTGCAAAAAACTTAATCGGCCTAATTCCCCAGCACACAGACTGGACTATATGTGTTTCCATTTTCAGTTTTAATGTTTAAGTAAATACATTTATCATCAATTTTGAAATTACAAATGTAAAATTTAAATTACAAATTGTTTAAGTAGTTTTTAAAGTAATTTAATTAAACTTTGTTTATTTGGTTAACCTACTTTTAATTATTTTATTCTCTCTCAATGCATTAAATTAGTTTAGATATTTCTGAAGTTGAAGGCCCAAAAGGACCAAGAAAACTACGCGTGCCGGTTTCACTATCGTCTTTGACAGATTCAATCATTTCGTATTTATCGTGTTCCAAAAAGCTAATACCTACCTTATCCTCAGTGTTTTCGGCTTCATCTAAGTCATCTACATATATTTCGAGATTCATACACGATTGTCCATGATATATAGAACAAATAATGGAACATCTTAGTCCAGCTTTTCTTTGTAGCCTTTTATATACATGCAACTTATTGTTTTCAATGGTTATAGCCTAAGAGCTGGCATCATTTTTTTCTCATAATTTGTACCAAAGGATAACCATAGTAAGATAAGCAGAGTTTCGACGGAGGTGGAAAGAACTCCCAGAACTCCCTGACGCCTGGCCTATTACAAGTTTATTAAGAGGCGACTTTCAGATTTATTATGATTTTTATTACAGATTTGCGAGTTACACAGTGACTGGACCTACGTATGGGATGACGAGCAGAAAGTACCACACAGAGTATCAGGAGATCAATGGGTGGGTTATGATGATATGACATCCATCGAACTAAAAGTTGAATACGCGAACTCGAAGAACTTGAGCGGTGTCATGATTTGGGCATTTGATACGGATGACTTCAGGGGACTCTGTGGTGATGGCACATACCCTCTTCTTCGTACTGTAAACAAAACTCTTAAATAATTATATATTTTTTAAGATAATAAAATACATAGTTAGATTTTTTAATTATTTGTAATAATTATTACCATACTTATTAATAAATACGTACTAAAGACATTAATTCTCATATTATAATACATACCTATTGTCTTACTTATTTAATATTTTCTTGATTTTATTTTTATAACCTAAATTCTTAAGGTCCCACAAATCCGGTGTTTCCTGTGGGCATCTATTAAAAAGCCAATTTCTCCAGTGGTTCACACTTTTCTTCTCATAATCTGTAAACCATACTTTTAATATCAATTAAAAATGTAAAAATCACAGTTTGTCCATTTGCTGCTTTTGCGAGATTTTCACATTTAAAAAAGTGTCTCTTAAATTGTTCAGGAAGAATTAAAATGAAAATGAGTGAAATAAAAAAAAAGAAAATAAAAGAAATAAAAGAATTACAAAAATGAATATAAATAACTCACAAAACGATAAAACAAGACCTAAAAACTTCAGCAAGGATAGTTTAAGTGGTCGCTAATGATGACTTTGTAAAAAAAAAAGCTTAAGGATATTAAAAGCATTCCTTAATGTTGCCGAAAGCAGAATTTTAATTTTATAGATAAATTTTTTGTTAAATTTATGGTTTACGCATAGCTGTAAGGGGCCCTTAAAATCATTGGTGCAATCAGCCATAATTATAAGGTAATTTACCGTTCGAAGACAATGTTTGGCAATGTTCGCTTCGCTCAACCTCCAATTTTGTCTGAGAACGATAAACGTTCGTGATGCCTATACTATTTTTTGTACGTTCGCAATAAATGAGAAATTAAATACGTATGTATAACTTACATACGTATTTAATTTTTTATGTAATGTAAATGATGTTAATTAGATAACTGAAACCGAAATAGAAATAAACCATATTCTGTTCCTATTTCTATAAGTAATTGTATAAACTGCACATTTAATTTCAACATCAATGAATAGATTTAAAAATACATCTTTCTTTTACTTTTTATGGACATTTCTATATCACTTCCGCTTTAAATGCTTCAGAATTCTATTATATATGTAATTCCACACTAGCATATAACAAGGAAAAAGAATTGTTTTAATAGATTCAACAATATCTTATGCATTTTAAAGTTTAACATCTTCTGGATGTCTGGATGCCTAATGCTTTTATATATAATATGTTCAAATATAACAAATACAAATAGTATTAAATGGGTTCGTGTTGTCTGTGAATTTCAATTCCGTCGAAACTAATGTCACAAAATGTCACTGACAGTGATGAAGTATTAATATTTTAAATGCAACTATAAATGATCAATAAAAAAAATCGTACATCACTCTGAAGATCCCCAATGAAGGTGAAAGAACTTCTACAACTTAAGTGGTTTGTTATTTTATATTATTCATCTATTTGCTTATTTCTCTATATAATGAATTGCTACAAACCCACGATTTCTTTTCACAAAATAAATATGAACAGCCAAAAACTTAAAAGCTAATATAATATATATATATATATATATATATATATATATATATATATATATATATATATATATATATATATATATATATATATATATATATATATATATATATATATATATATATATATATATATATATATATATATATATATATATATATATATATATATATATATATATATATATATATATAATATATATATATATATATATATATATATATATATATATATATATATATATATATATATATATATATATATATATATATATACATATATATATATATATATATATATATATATATATATATATATATATATATATATATATATATATATATATATATATATATATATATAGATTACTATAATAGTAAAACTATGGAAAGTAATAAGAAAACTACAGTAAAGTTGATTTTAGATTTGATTAGATTTGATTTTTCCCAAAAATTGAGGATATACAGTTTATAAAATGATCGGTAAAAAAATTAAGAAAGAAAAGTGGTATGAAAGTTAATTTATATGACCAACATATATAGGTAGACGTTAAATGCTCTTCGTTAATTTAATAAATAAAGAAATATATGTGTTTTGTACGGAGAACCTGGACGAGCCAGACACTGTGACTTTACCGATACGACAAGCAAGAATTAAATGTTCATTTAATTATAAAAGAACAAAACGGTATGAAATACCAAGAAAAATATGTTCTTCCAGACACTACGTAGAAAGCACTGATTTTAGAAAATTATAACCGCTAAGTTATCAAAGCTACATTAGCTATGTGTATCAGCGGTCCAAAGTAAATGAAAGAGGCCTATTGTGCCAGCGTCCAGCGTATTTATAACCTCGCGCCGCCGTATAATCCAACTAGCGCAGGCTACACGCGGTTTAGAATCGTAGGACATTGTGTAGGGTCCTACCAAAGTTTAAACTTTACTGGCTGTATCTCGGGGCTTATTTTAAAATAATTGAAACAGAGTAGTATTATTATTTAATATATTTGCTATTGAATGGAACGGAGTATATTTACGTTACAGTTCTTCCTATTCTTATAAAACAATAACACAAATGAAGGATTCTATGTTGCCATTAACCAAAAGTGCAGAACTAGTAAGGCCGCTTTTCCAAATGTTGGTAAAGTTGAAGGGGAAATTTTTGCTGGGCAAAAATTCGTTTATATTGAAACATCAATCTGCGTACTAGATTGCAAAACACAGGATAATAAAACTAATGTCACAAAATAACCGTGTTTTAAACAATAACAGGAAATTACTAATCGCCCATATATCTCAAAAATACAATAACAGTTTTATTTTCAAAATTACTCATATATTGGAACAGGTGTAACCCAGATGATCTAATGTGGAAATAATGAATAGAAAACAAAAATCCCACAATTCAATGCAAAAATTACAGCTGTTTGGTAAAGTAGCAATAATAATCTCAAAATATTCACTTTCTTATTTACTTTATTTATTAGATAAGTGATCTATATTTGAAATCATCATCAGTTTACTATAGTCGAAGATAAAGAACTTTTTTTATCAGTTTGATAAATTCAAGGTAGATGTATCGTGTTGTCAGTTCGTTGAGTGTCGGCGAAATGGAACCGTCTGCTTAAATTTGCTAAACATTGTCTGCTTTCATATATTGAATCAGCATAATGTTTCCTACATTTTTAGCATTTAACATTTTTACTGGTATGGAGCGATCACGCGGTTGTGACTGATTTTTCGGCTTTTTTAATGCCGTCTGCGCGTCTGCCTAGTTGGGTACTTCGATCAATGATATTTCCGCACATTTTAATCACGAATTTAGTCTGGTATAAATTACGAGATCGCTTTTTCAAAAATTAATTTCATTATTGCTAATTTGGGTGACCACTTGCAAATGGCAGACGATCGGCTCCATATTTAACGAACTATACACTATTTATTTCTAGAGTCAAACCTTCGGTATCTTATCACGCAGTTTTTTTCACGCGAACTCTTAGTTTATATGATCTTTGAAATCATCTTGTACAATCGCATCTATATGGCCACCAAAAATATATTATCACCAAGGCAACATGGTTTCATGTCAAACAGATCTACTATTTCGAACTTGATAACATTCACTCAAACAGTATCTAATATTATGAACGAGCCAGGTCAAGTAGATACTGTGTATATAGATTTCGCCAAGGCATTCGATCGCACGATCATCCATTATTACTACAGAAATTGGCAAAGTTAGGATTTAACTTACATTTATTTTTATACTTCTAATCTTATTTAACTGATAGATACCCATTCGTATCCTAAAATGGATATAGTTCTTCAAACTATTTGGCCACTTCTGGAGTACCGCAAGGCTCAAATCTTGGGCCTCTACTATTTTTATTATTTATTGATGATCTGTGCATAGAACTACAATGTGATGGATTGTTATTTGTAGACGATCTAAAGGTATATAAAAGCATAACATCTGAAAATATTTATTCATTATTTTAATTACAACTACACAGTCAATGGCACAACTTTAGAACGACTAAATACAACCAAAGACTTTGATTCTGAATTCAGTTTTGTAAATCACATAAATAGTAAAACTCGAGAAGCAATAAAAGTGTTAGGATTCATCATAAACTATAAATAATTTACAAATACCTACAGGTATATACCCCGAAAGAGGTTTAGACAACATTTACCTATTAAGTGCATTTAGTTTAGAGTTTCGAAGAATTTATTCTATGCCAACATTTTTACACAAATTACTAAATAATAATATTAACTACTCTGCAATTCTTTCACAAACAAACTTCCATAGTCGAGGAACGCACTCTGGACGAAATCCTACATTTTATTGTATACGGGTTATACTAATATGATAGAGGTTAAGAAGCTGGCTTTTATCAGGTTTCAAAATGTATTGTGTGGTACAATTTGACGAAATTAGTAAGGATGGTTTCCCCGTGGTACATGAGTCTTAGCTACCGCCGTTAAAAAAGGTTTTTCGGCCGCCCGCCATTTAAAGACAGGCGAAGTTTTGAAGGGCTATAGCGAAAGGTGAGAGTGTGGACTCTGAGACGTGGGAATTGTACGGGGTCAGCAGGATTTTATTTATATACCCTATGTCGGTATTTTACAATATACCTAGGTATCTTTTTCTCTATTTCAAAGTTGTACAGTGAAAGATATTGAAATTTGAGCTTTATATTGTTTTATAGATTTTGTTTATCTATTTGAAAATAATATTAATTTTGGTATTATTTTTAAGCGAGTGACACCATTATATTTTGCATTATATATTTAATTAAGCCTGTATTCTCAAAATAATCGATTATTTTAGCTTGGAAAATAAAAGTTTTGCAAATAAATATTGGTTTTAATTTACTGCACTTTATAGGCAAAAATATAGGGCAATTTCTAGGCCAATTTAATCCGACGTCTTATTGACGTCAAAACTAGGTCTATATTAAGTAATATTTTGGTCATATTTTTATTAGTTCGAATAGATTCTTAAATATGACGTCATTTGGCTGTGACTTAGTTTCGTCTATAAGACGTCATTTTGGACAGAAAGAGGACATCATTTGGGCCAATACCATGTTGTTTTTAAGGCGTCTGGTGCCATCTGGGTTGTAATGTTGTCAAGTCTAAATAACCTACTATGACATGAACTTTACAAAAGCAGTTGCGTTAAATTTTACTTTTCGTAACTGGTTGTGAAAAGTACGAGGTTTCGAAAAGTGTCACTTTAAATGTCAAAATTAGAAAAGTTATTTTATCACTCGACCAGTGGTGTACTTGCAAATATATCTTTTCATATTTTTAGCAAAAGGTGATCACGTCACTGACATTGTCACAGAAATAAAATAAACTTATTTTATAATAATATGAAAATGAAATATGGTAATGATAAAATTGTAGGATGTTAAACTTTCTTTAGCAATCACAATATACTGGTACGTCTGTGGTTTAACGAAAGCCATGTATTTTACGCATTCCAATTAATAATGATCGTTTTTCTAATTTGAACAAATAAAGTGACATATTTCGTAATCGCAGCAGATGACGACACATCAGTTAGTCAGATGACTGACTAACTGAGTGAAAGATAACCAAGTTAAAGATTAACGAGAATTTTGATTCTTCATCATGAACGCTACAGTAAAACAATGTGCTTATGTTTCATCTAAATCTAAAGGCAACCCATCATTCATTTTTAATTATGTCAAAAATTGTGATTGCTTTTCTGTAAAACAAATTTGGAAAATTGTTGGACTTTAAACCTCATCATTCATAAGTACCTTTTCTCTTTATCAGTAGGCAAGCATATGTATTACATACATTGTTCTAGTGTTATTTCTTCAACGCATATACGTTGAAGGAATGGATAAAACGATATAAATTAAATCAAGAGTAACAGATATGCAGATATTTATTTTGAAACCACTTTTTATAGATACAATCTTCTAAATAAAGGCAGTAACTAATTATGTTAGTATCTATGCTTTGTACTTCGATCAACTGCCATTATGCCAGTATGTAGTGCTAGAAAATAAATGTAAATATTATGTAAAGCGTATTATATCAATAATATATTATGATATACTTATACTTATGATATACTTATACTTACTTATACATTATACATGTCTAAAATATAATTTATATAAAACTTCTTTAAAGCCGTTAAATATACTCCTGTCCAAAGTTAAGGCGCCACAAAAAAACTAACCATAAACTTGAAATCAATGCCTGAACCTCCTGTCCGATTTGGGTGATTTTTTGTATTATAGGTTTGCTCCTCGGAAATGTCATAATGCTAGTGAATTTTATAAAACCATAATATGTAACCATATAATGTTACTTTTCTCGGTCAATTCGTGACACCCTCTGTCGAGTGTCCTGACAACATAATATTAAAATTCAGACGTATTATAGCTTCATATGTTATATTTTTTTAAATTATTTAACCTTATCTTTTTTTGGTTCACTTTATTACCTCAGTTATTAGAAATTAAAGATATTTTTACGGAATTTTAGCGTATCGATACAATAAGGGCTTTTGCAGACGGTGCGATTGTGATACGATATTTCGTTTGCGGCATATCGCGAAACCATCAAAATATGTGGCATGTTATGAGCGTTTTTCACATTATGCGGAAGCGACAAAAATAACCGCAAACTAATTGTGGCATTTTATCGCAGTACAGTGCGTCTGTCGGTCAAATACCGTCCGTTATTTTTCCATGCGGTATCAAACCGACCGCTAAAATAAATGCACATTTGCAGACATGTCGCTGTTGGTTGCGAGATTTGTCAAAGAAAAAAATTCCAAGGTTGCAATTCTTGGCAGTTTGTTTTGAGCTATTTTCTTGATGTACCCAATAACGCCTTGATGTATCGATTAATAACGTCGATTTAACTGATTGTTACATGTAACATGTTTCTTCCTTCGTCTTCGATGTAACAAAGACAATAGAATAATTGGGCTCTTATTATTTACAACTACAACTACACTGCACAACAGAATTAACAACTTATGTGACTGCGCACTTCCTGCAAGATAAACTGAGGCGACAACACGGCTGACCAATTTTTTTATGTTTATTAGCTGAAACCCAAATTGTATCGCCCCGTGTGAAAGCTCTCTGCGATGCGACGCGACATGCCGCAACCGGTAAATCGCATCGCAAACGCACCGTCTGCAAAAGCCCTACTTGTATTTTATAATAATTTCTACTGAGAAATTGTACGTAGAAAAATAGAGACAAAAATACAGCAATCAATTTAATTAACTCTGGTTATTAATAAATAATGACAGTGACCGAATGAATAAAACTTCAATATATGATTCAGTAAATAGGGCTACTAAGAAAACATGGTATGCTATAAAACTGCATATCTCCTCTAATAGTAGAGCCA
>CAXKVY010012401.1:0-11489 GCA_964058915.1 Tetropium fuscum | reverse complement strand
ACCCGTTAAAATGTCTCTGTGTGGAAATGTCGTAGTCCACCTGACGTCATATTACTTGCGCGCTGGCATACCATTGTCTTTGTATTATGCTACTAATCTATGCCGTGGCGTCAACACGTGCTACTAATATCATGGCGTGGCGTCTACACCTAATGATGTAAAGTAGGGATGGGTCGCGAATTCGGTAACGTTATTTAATCGCGGTATTTTAAAATCGCGTCGCGAAACGTTGCTAGATAACTAAATAACGCGTTACTGAATAACGACTCGAGACGAAATGCGCACTGACTGGGATTAGGTATGAAACGCAGGAACGATAGCTTCTAACCAACCGGCAGCGTCAGTCGCGAATCGAGGCATATTGTTTGTAACAGACATATATGAGAATGAAAAAATGCCGCATCTTCAAAGGGAAACCCGATGTCTTCGATAAGCGGCGCGAACCGACTTTGATCTCGTCAAAGCGTAGCCGCGTCCTTGTACGATGCGGCATTTTGTCATTCTCGTATATGTCGGTTACAGACAATATGTCTGTTACAAACTATACACTCATACAGTTTCTCGTTGTTCCATCGCCGTTTTGTTATGTTCAGGCTGTGGCCGGCCGTACTTTGGACCTCACCATCGCCGAATCGCGTCGCAATGACCAGCGCCAGCGTCGATAGATGGCAACTGGGCCAACTGGTTGAACTGGTTATACACTGGGGTAAAAGCTGTCGTCGAAATACCAAATAAACACTTATTAGCGGCGACCAGCGCACAATATAACATAGGAAAATAGGTAATAGGACTAATAAATAAAGTACTTTATTACTAAAGTAAAAGACGTAAATAAAGTACTTTATTTACGTTTATTTATTAAATATAATAAGATACAAAAATAATAAAAATAAAAAATATATATCAAAAACAAAAACTAAAACAATATATAACATTAACGTCTTATCATGTATAGGAATAGGTATAACATTTAACATTTGGGTAAATAAAACGTGCTTTTGCTTACAACAAATTAAAAGGAACTATGTTATATAACATCAGAAACTAAATCAAAATCTCTAAATTAACAGCCATAATTCTTAATTATAATTAAAAGGTACCGTATAACTTCGTAAAGGTAACTTCACAGATCTGCGTTGTAATGCAAAAATAAGTGTTTTTACTTTAGCAAGGCTCAACCTGTTTCTGCGGCCAAACAATATTTGTCGCGATTTATCGCGTCGCGGCTAGATGCTCCGGCCTCCACCTAATGGTATTGAAACGAAATGAAGCGGGGGAATATCCATCGCGACGTTGCTCAGTCGTGTTATTTTTGAACGGTATTCGTATAGATTAAGAGAATCAGTATGTATGTATGTATGTATATGGGTCGGAGTGTAGTGGAAGGTAGTGTTACACTCCCATTTCACCACAGCACTTGGGCCTCATTAGGCCTTTTTTGCATTCCTCCTTTTTACTTGAGTACTTTTCTTCAAACCATCCTATTTATTACGGATGGCAAAGTCTCTACAATTTGTATGTATGATAGTATGGTTCTGAGTTACCGAGATTAATTACTCTGGTCCTCATTATCTGGGACCACGCGTCCGCGGCAGATGTGTTGAGTGTTCCCAGGTCTCGGGCAGACGCCACAATCCGGGCCCAAGCCTGCCTAGGTCACCCATCCAAGTGCTGCTAACGCCCGCCCAGCATAACTTTGAAGATCTTACCGGTGTCAAGTCTAAGCGGCTAGGCGGGAAAGTGAATCAGTTAATCAGTCAAGTTATGGTATTCGACAAGAGCTTTCGCTGAAGTAACGCGATTGACGAGGAACCATTATTCCCATCTCTAGCAAATATTAATAGACGGTACCAAGATTACTAAAGGGAGTAGGTTGCCTTGCGCCAATCAGAGGCCAGCGCGGAATACATCATCTGTTTGCCCGATTTAAATGTAGCGTATTAAAATAAAGGGCCGGTATATCCACCTCGGTAAAGTGTCTGTTAAAGTTATCCGATTGTTAAACGCTGATTTTATTGGCGGAATTATATTGGCAGTTCTATATTAATTATTGTAATTAACTACCAAATAAATGTAACAGATATATATATATATATATATATATATATATATATATATATATATATATATATATATATATATATATATATATATATATATATATATATATATATATATATATATATATATATATATATATATATATATACAGGGTGAGTCAGTTTTTTGTAGACAAACTTTAGCAGGGGATAGAACGCACGTTTTTAAAAAGAAAAGTGCCTATAAAGATATGGCCGATCTAGCTTCCTAAGGAAGATACAGGGTGTTAAAATTTAATTTTTTTTTACATTAATGTGTAATATTTTCTGAACGGAATGATATATTCACTAAATATTATACACATATCTTAACATGCATAGGATCAATATGTTGTATTGTTCCTGTCGAAAATACTATAGTGGATGTTACTTTTTTCGGGTACTTCGACTATTCTGCATAATAGAACTTTTTTTTCGTACGCCACTGACATTATCTGATACATATTTCTAAAATAACGGCCCCTTAGTAACAATTTTGATCTCTTGTAATTTTGCTCTAACTATGACAGTTTTCGAGATATTGGCCGTTGTTTCTCTGACAGTGTAATGTCGTTATTATATTTTTTTTTCTCGAATTTTCTTTATGACTTATAAACGAACGCTTAGATTTTTTCATGTTTGGGGGATAATGCCTATTAATTAAGGCGCATAAAACAAGCGGTAAGAATGTTCAAAAACTTGCACAGTGGCGGGGTGGAAGGGGTGCTCCACCCCTTTCGTAAACAGAACTTCTACGCCAAAGACTATTTAAAAAAAACTGTTATTTTCATTATCTACATACAGTTTAACAAAAATAATGTCCCTTCTTCTGTTTCGAAATTCCTGTGCGTTTCCTAGTTATTTTGATTTTTAGTGTTTGATGTGGTACTAAATTAAGTAATTTATTTATTAGCAATAATAATTATCGGCTAAATATTTAATTCTTTCAACGAAACCTACCTAAATATGGTTTGTTAAGGATTCTAAAAAGCCGAAATCTCTTTATCTCTTTCCAAGTAAGAAGGGACATTATTTTTGTTAAACTGTATGTAGATAATGAAAATAACAGTTTTTTTTTAAATAGTCTTTGGCGTAGATGTTCTGTTTACGAAAGGGGTGGAGCACCCCTTCCACCCGCCACTGTGCAAGTTTTTGAACATTCTTACCGCTTGTTTTATGCGCCTTAATTAATAGGCATTATCCCCCAAACATGAAAAAATCTAAGCGTTCGTTTATAAGTCATAAAGAAAATTCGAGAAAAAAAATATAAGAACGACATTACACTGTCAGAGAAACAACGGCCAATATCTCTAAAACTGTCGTAGTTAGAGCAAAATTACAAGAGATCAAAATTGTTACTAAGGGGCCGTTATTTTAGAAATATGTATCAGATAATGTCAGTGGCGTACGAAAAAAAAGTTCCATTATGCAGAATATCCGAAGTACCCGAAAAAAGTAACATCCACTATAGTATTTTCGATAGGAACAATACAACATGTTGATCCTATGCAGGTTAAGATATGTGTAAAATATTTAGTGAATATATCATTCCGTTCAGAAAATATTACACATTAATGTAAAAAAAAATGAAACTTTAACACCTTGTATCTTCCTTAGGAAGCTAGATCAGCCATATATTTATAGGCACTTTTCTTTTTAAAAACGTGCGTTCTATCCCCTGTTAAAGTTTGTCTACAAAAAACTGACACCCTGTATATATATATATATATATATATATATATATATATATATATATATATATATATATATATATATATATATATATATATATATATATATATATATATATATATATATATATATATATATATATATATATATATATATATGTATATATATATATATATATATATATATATATATATATATATATATATATATATATATATATATATATATATATATATATAACGGCCTTTTTAAGTAAGATAATTATTGTGTTCTTTTGTCATTATTTAATACGGAAACGCTTTATATTAGGTCTAAAAACGATATTCTTATTCAAAATAAATTTTTAAATAAATTATAGAATAAAACAGGAAATATAAAAAATTAATTAGTTAACAACATGAAGGAACCGCAATGGGTAACTGTTTATCGCCTTTCATTGCTGATGTCTTCATGAGTCGATTTGAAACTGAAGCAAAAGAAGAATTTTTTCTTAGGATTTGGCTGAGGTATGTGGATGACATTTTTGCCGTCTTTGACTCTAAGATTGCGGATGTAGAAAACTTCTGTTCCAAATTAAATAGTCATTTCACTTCTGTAAAGTTTACATATGAACTAGGAAATAATGGAAAACTTCCATTTTTAGATGTATTAGTAATTAAAAATAGTGACAATAGGTTAGAATTTGATATATATATATATATATATATATATATATATATATATATATATATATATATATATATATATATATATATATATATATATATATATATATATATATATATATATATATTTATATTTATATATATATATATATATATATATATATATATATATATATATATATATATATATATATATATATATATATATATATATATATATATATATATATATATATATATATATATATATATATATATATATATATATATATATATATATATATATATATATATATATATATATATATATATATATATATATATATATATATATATATATATATATATATATATATATATATACACATATATATATATATATATATACATACTGAAGCAAAAGAAGAATTTTTTCTTAGGATTTGGCTGAGGTATGTGGATGACATTTTTGCCGTCTTTGACTCTAAGATTGCGGATGTAGAAAACTTCTGTTCCAAATTAAATAGTCATTTCACTTCTGTAAAGTTTACATATGAACTAGGAAATAATGGAAAACTTCCATTTTTAGATGTATTAGTAATTAAAAATAGTGACAATAGGTTAGAATTTGATATATATATATATATACTTTACAGAAGTGAAACGACTATTTAATTTGGAACAGAAGTTTTCTACATCCGCAATCTTAGAGTCAAAGACGCAAAAATGTCATCCACATACCTCAGCCAAATCCTAAGAAAAAATTCTTCTTTTGCTTCAGTTTCAAATCGACTCATGAAGACATCAGCAATGAAAGGCGATAAACAGTTACCCATTGCGGTTCCTTCATGTTGTTCATAGAACTTGTCACTTGTCATTGAAACAGAAGCAATTTTGTTTCATACAAAGTTTTGTGAGGTTTATATATTCTTCAGTTACTTCTTTTCTATAGTTGTTTAATTCGAGTAATTACTCAAGATAGTCCAAGGTCTGTGGAATTGGTACACTCGGAAATAATGAACAAACATCAAAGGAAATCAAAATTTTACCCTCTTGCAATTGAATAATCTTGACCTTATTGATGAAATCATTCAAATTTTTAACTGAAAAACTAGGCTGTGCAATGGGCAAACTTTCAAATTCCTTAGTCAACCATTTTGATAAGTGGTAAGTCGGAGATCCAATAGACGATACTATTGGACGCACCGACTTCCCTGGCTTATGAATTTTTGGTAGACAATACAATCTACGTAGGTACGGTAGGGTTAGATACATGTAACCTGTTCTTCACAGGTGGAGTAATAAGGTTGTTACATGATTTGAGGACATTTTTTATTTCAGTGGTCATTCTTGATGAAGGGTTTCTAGTAAGTTATTTATAAGGACCATTACTAATTAGGTTGTTTACCCGTTCATAATATTTCTCTTTATCTAAAATAACAACCTTATTACCTTTATCTGCGTTTAAATAAAAGCGGTTAACGGTTATTCAAATAAATTTGAATGTCGAATATCGGTGCCTATCATAAAATTTCATTTCCAATACAAATATACATGGTGATTTTTTTTATTGGAAACAAGTTTTTTGAAAATATATTAGTTAGGTATTTGATATTAATTTTTTTCTTACATAAGATTCAGAATGCCCAGAAAAAATCACATCTCCACAAGTGTTTATGTATGTATGTATGTATGTATATGGGTCGGGTGTAGTGGAAGGTAGTGTTACACTCCCATTCCACCACAGCACTTAGGCCTCATTAGGCCCTTTGTGCATTCCTCCTTTTTACTTGAGTACTTTTCTTCAAACCATCCTATTTATTACGGGTGGCCTGGTGGCAAAGTCTCTACAATTTGTATGTATGATAGTATGGTTCTGAGTTACCGAGATTAATTACTCAGGTCCTCATTATCATTTATCTGGGACCACGCGTCCGCGGCAGATGTTTTGAGTGTTCCCAGGTCTCGGGCAGACGCCACAGTCCGGGCCCAAGCCTGCCTAGGTCACCCATCCAAGTGCCACCAACGCCCGCCCAGCATAACTTTGAAGATCTTACCGGTGTGTCTAAGTCTAAGTGGCTAGGCGGTCCCATTCAGTCACCTTAGTCGCCTCTTACGACAGGTAGGAGGTACCCTGGGTCTATTCTACAATTGTGGCCCCGAACCCAGAGGGGGACTACAAGTGTTTAAAAAAAAATTCTAGCTCAACTCTAAGGCCGCTATTCAACCACCCTGTATGCATAAAAAAACCGTACAGTAATTAGAGTGAGATATAATTTTTGGCATTTTGATATATGACAGGAAATATTCTACTTCTTGTACGCTTTCTTCACGCTTACGGTTGTACGGGCGATGTTTTTATTAATTTAATAAGCTGAAAACAGTGATATGTTAAGAAAAACAAAATTTTATTTAATTTTTAATTAACTATTTTTTTCTGCTTTTCTGTCATTAATCTGCATATTTAGGAATTTCATTCTGAGAAAATCTCTTTGCCGAGAAAATGACTTGATCAATTCTTTTGGAACATCTTCAACTTTGCAAGCTATATAGTCGACTGACTTTTTTATAATTTCTTTTTTATCAGAAAATGTATCCTTGTGTAGAAGTTAAAATTTTTAGAACATCAAAACATAAACCCAAACACAAGGAATTCACCCAGCACAATGTATTTTAAACAACCAAATAAACTCCTTAAATATGAATAACATATGACAATGAACCTTGAAATGTAGGAAGTACGGCAAATCGGGCAAACACATGACGTAGCTGTCCCCTCTCTCGTCTCTCCCCCCTCGAAGTTACCAGGCAACCTACTCCCTTTAGTGATCTTGAGTGGTTAGGGGATGGCCCAAAAGGTGCACGTGTCAACGCCGATGTGCGCTTTTACCCTGAAGGTGGATGCCACCTACCACCCCTTCTCGGGGGTGGAATGTTTTCACTCAAAAGATTTTTTGTCAAAGATTATAAAATTTGTAAAAGAATAAAATTTAGTTTTATTAATTATAATAGATTTTTTAAAAAGGGGATTACAGCAATCGGTTATATAAGTTGTATGCCTTTACAGTTTAGAAAATAAGGTAAATATTGTAAAAAAATGTAAAATAAACTTATAATTTCACCACAAATTTATAAATGAAAAAGTAGGTACCTAGTCTAAGGAATAAGGAAATTTATAAAAAAAAACAAAAATAATTGCGTGTAAATAAATAAAAAACTAGAAGCAGTCGTAGCTACAACTTGTAGGTAATGGCTTCATGTTACTGTATAGCTTCAGGTAGTCATATTGTGGTGGCAATGAATTTTCAGAATGTTTCTGCACCTATTTAGTTTTGAAAAAGGCAATTTTACATATTACATATTATCGGTGTCAGGGAAAACATCATATTAAGGAATCGTTCATGTTTAATATTTGTTACATCCCGGAATTTAAATCTTATAGTCACACTGTTAACTACTGTAGCGCAACAGCACAGTTGAGCAGAGTATCTGTTTGATGCGTTGATTGAAGGAATTCTACAAGATACGCAACCCCCATGTATATCGCGTGTCCTGCTTGTTTCGTGAGAGATAAGCGGGGCACCCCGGTTACCGCACCACCAAGGAACTATATGGGTGGATATGTAAGCCACCTACGATGGCCGTTAAAACTTTTCTGGTAGAGATTAAGTAAATGAACAACAGTTATGTATTATTTTTTATTGTACTTGGGGGGGGGGGGCACATACTAGTACAAACGGATTTATTTGTCAACACAAAATAAGAAATAACTAAAACATAATACAATGATAAATCGATCAATAATTATTATCAAGGATTCATTAATAACAAATTTAAAGCAACTTCATTTGCTTCTCTACTATCTGGTTTTGATAGCTGAAGAACTGTTCTCCTTGATGTTGCTTTCTTGGTCTTGTAAAGTCGCCTTTGCTGGTTGATCTTTTTATTGTGCGGTACCTTTTGATCTAGTTTTTACAATACAATGATAAATCGATCAATAATTATTATCAAGGATTCATTAATAACAAATTTAAAGCAACTTCATTTGCTTATCTACTATCTGGTTTTGATAGCTGAAGAACTGTTCTCCTTGATGTTGCTTTCTTGGTCTTGTAAAGTCGCCTTTGCTGGTTGATCTTTTTATTGTGCGGTACCTTTTGATCTAGTTTTTCACACAATTTTGTTTTGGAATTTCTGAATGCAGTTACAGTGGGCTGAATAGGAGCTAGCATATTTTTCACCAAATCCAATTCTTCCGTGTTAGTAAGGCTACCAATAATTTGCAACATTTCATGTTTCAATTTTTCTGTTGACAGAAAATTGAGCTGTATTTAGATCTGTTTTTGTCTTTGATAGCGCGTCAATGATCCGTAATTTTTCTTGGTTTACCACTTTTTCATCAACAGTTAACTCAGTGTAATCATCTGTGAAATAAACGGTGTTAGCTCAAATTATAGAAATGCAAAAAGAAAACAGAAAGGAAATATCACCTACTATAACCTTGTTATTACTTTTATTATTAAAACGATGGTAGATATTTAGTATTAACCAGAGGAACCCATTCAGCAACACAAACAAACAAAACCCAAAATACCAAAATATACTACACATCAGACACACAAAATATTAAATATTTACCTTTTGGCATTACACATGACTCCTTCCTTGAATTAAAACATATCAATTATCTTGGTTTATAGGTACATAGATATTGAAAAGCAAAATTTAAATATGTAAATATACAAACATACTTTAGGATTAAATGACTTACCTGTAAGGAAGTTCAATCATAATTATACGACTGGTCCGGTCCGAAACAGAACACCCTGTAGTAACGCATTCTAATGTGTTATGTGCACTATATGTTAAAAGATAAGACAACCATGACTCACACGGCTCCTCCGGGCCCGAGCTACTTTATTACGATTTTTAGGATTCTTATCGCGAATGCTGGGGTAGGAAAAATTCAAGGAAGGACACTTGGTCGGGGTGGGGTGTTCTGTTTCGGAGCGGACCAGTCGTATAATTATGATTGAACTTCCTTACAGGTAAGTCGTTTAATCCTAAATTATACTTCCTGGTCCGGTCCTCACAGAACACATCTACAGGGTGTTAAAGGAATAAATAGACATGAGCGATATTTTGGTCCTACACCTTTAAACGTCAGAATTTTGTAAAGATTCATGACAACAATAAACGTTTCGAAAAATTAGTATCTATATAACTACATATAAGTATTATTATATTTTTTTTATATATAATTAAATATAAATTATCATATAACAGAATATTTAGGAACATTTAAATACACTTTTTGCAAAATTGGTTTTGTCTACAATGGGTCTATTATAGAATCTAAACAAGATATCAGAGTCTTTGGACCAGCCTACACTAGACCTAATTGTCTCGATAGTGATCCCTGACCTATAGGCCGCTGATGATGCGGCATGTCGTGTAGAATACGCAGAGAATTTTTTCGTATCAATCCCACTTACTTCCATAGTTTCCTTAATCCACCTCGATAAAGTCTGTGTGGTCGCTGTACGAAAGGGTTTTCGGTGAGTTATAAATAATTATTTCATCGTGCCTCTTAAGGGAGCTGTCTTTCTTATGTAATATATTAAGGTCGATGCTACACATATTCTAGGATTATGTGAGAATTTAGGTAAAATTAATTTCGGTTGAGAAAACGATTGTTTTGATGTTTTAAGAATGTCAAAAATCATTATTTCAAGCCTATCCTCTAACTCTATTATCTGATTTATTTTTATTTTATTAATTGTTTGTAATCTATGTGCTGTGCTAAGGGCAATTAAAGTAACAGTTTTGAGAGTTAGTTGTTTAAGGGTTAATTTGTCTGAAGGGTACCAAGAATTTAAGTGTGTAAGAACTACTTGGGGTCCCACGTTTCTCCATATTTTGTGTATATTAGCCTCTGTCTGAAAATACCCTTCATAAAGCGACCAAGTAACTCTTTATCGATCTTTGAACAGTATTAAATTTATAGCTGCTCGCAAAAAATTAAGTGTGCTGTATTTGGCACCTTTATCAAAGTTTTCTTGTAAAAATGTTAAAAACTGATTGATCGTTGGTTGAAATAAATTGACTGCATTTGACATGCAAAAAGTCCCTGATAATGTGCCTGCAACCAGGATAAGAGATGCCCACAACGGATGACTCTGGCTGAAAGGAGATAATAATAAATTCTCTTTGGGCTGGAAGTAAATAGGTTCAGAAATTAGTAGATTCCTGAAAAGAGGATACCACGATTGAGTTTCCCAGTGAGGTACCACTAGTATACCTGTCGCCTTATCGTGAGATATTTTTCTTAACGTTTTTGCTATTAATGGAAATGGTGGGAAGCCATAGAAAAATACTCCGGACCAGTCTATAGTGAATGCATCAACTGCAATAGACTCCGGATCTCTTTTCCACGATATATAAATCGGACATTTACAATTTAATTTTGAAGCGATTAAGTCTATTTCTCGGGTACCAAAATAATCTTTTATTTTATTAAAGGCTGATGTATGTAAACTGTACTCGGTTTCAACAGCCTTTGATCTGGACTCAGTATCTGCTTCTACGTTCTCTGTGGATGGAATATATGATGCATATATCCAGATATTTCTAAATTCGCACCATTTCCAGATCCTTTGTGATAGATTTAATAACCGCAAATGTTTAGTGCCCCCCATCTGGTTTATGTATGTTATAGCTGTAGTATTGTCAATGCGTAAGAGAATGTCGCAGTTTCTTTTAAATTTCGTAAAGCATTTTAAACCAATAAACGCCGCTGACAGCTCCAAATAATTAATATGCGATTTTATTTCTGACTGACTCCAAAACCCATGCGACCTTTCCCCCGCACAAAAAATACCCCAGCCTTGTTTGGATGAGTCCGAATATATTTCTAACTCAAACTTCTTAGGTATTAATGAGATTTGTGTTGTTGGGATAGTATGAACCCACCATAGGGCGTTCATTACATGCGTCTTTGGAGATATTCACCATTGCATTATAATTATTATTTTGTGTTTTAAGAGCTAAATATTTTTGCCTTTCTAAGTGTTTT
>CAXKVY010012400.1:0-12672 GCA_964058915.1 Tetropium fuscum | reverse complement strand
TTTTTCTCGAATTTTCTTTATGAGTTATAAACGAACGCTTAGATTTTTTCATGTTTGGGGGATAATGCCTATTAATTAAGGCGCATAAAACAAGCGGTAAGAATGTTAAAAAAATTGCACAGTGGCGGGGTGGCCTTTCGTAAACAGAACATCTACGCCAAAGACTATTTAAAAAAAACTGTTATTTTCATTATCTACATACAGTTTAACAAAAATAATGTCCCTTCTTCTGTTTCGAAATTCCTGTGCGGTTCCTAGTTATTTTGATTTTTAGTGTTTGATGTGGTACTAAATTAAGTAATTTATTTATTAGCAATAATAATTATCGGCTAAATATTTAATTCTTTCAACGAAACCTACCTAAATATGGTGTGTTAAGGATTCTAAAAAGCCGAAATCTCTTATTCTTTATCTTTTTCCAATGTAGTCAAAATAAATATTAGTTATATCAAGCCTTACTCAAATACAATACTTTTATATGTTGAAATCTGTTAAATTACAAATGTACTTACAATACAATAGATTATTGTGCAGTTGCCAAAAGTCTTAAAAATTTCCTTTAACTTTTATTAAACTTGTGCATGTACCAATTTCTGTTTCAATTTTTGTTGTTGTTTGCTAAATAATTTCCATTTAAAACTAGCGTATTTGTAACTGTACGTACTAATTGCAACAAAATATTATACTCCTTGGAAAACAAGTAAGCATTATGTCATATTTTGAAACGACAGTTTGACGTATTACAAGTTTATCTACAAACAATTTTGCTTCATCTTGAATATTTTCACTGTTATTAATTATTATTTTTAATATTAAAAAGTTATTTTATGTGATTTGCCAGATTTTAATTAGTGTAACATGCCGTTTACATTTACAAATAGCGAACAAGCCGACATTCATTTTATTTATGAGTTCGCAAATGGGAATTCAAGATACGCAGCTAGGGAGTATCGAAGAAGATTTCAAAATAGACGACAACCTCATCATTCCGTTTTTGTGAGTATCCACCGTCGATTTGTTAACCAGGGTTTGAAAAATGTACCCGGGGGCCGACAGAACAACCGTGGACGAGATAGAGACCGTATATTGCGGGAATTTAATAGTAACCCAACGACAAGTACTCGACGTGCTGCTATTGCTCTTGGTATTTCCCAAAGTAAAATATCCCGGGTTTTAAAACGGGATCACAGACGCCCATATCATTTTCAACCTGTTCAAGGTTTATGTCCAGGTGACGCTGAACGAAGACTTACCTATTGTAGGTGGGTTCTTAACTCCATTCAAAATAATAGGGATTTCTTATCCAATATACTGTGGACTGATGAATCTTGTTTTACTCGTCGTGGTATAGTAAATTTTCACAATCTGCATGTGAAAATTTGCACATGAAAACCCACATGCCATTCGACCACGAAGTTTTCAACATGAATTTAGTACAAATGTCTGGATTGGAATTTACGGCAACCACGTGTTTGGACCTTATTTCTTGCCACAACGTGTAAATTCAGAAAATTTCCTACAATTTTTAGAAGAACAGCATGGTAATATATGGGAAGTCATTACTTTGAATTTAAGAAGACAGTCTTGGATTCAACTTGATGGGTGCCCGGCCCATTATGGCAGAAATGTAAGAAATTGGCTAAACAATAACTATCCAGGGAGGTGGATAGGTCGTAGAGGTCCAGTGGCGTGGCCTCCCAGATCCCCCGATTTAACACCACTTGACTTTTTTGTGTGGGGATTCATTAAGGAAATAGTGTATACCACTCCGGTTAATACACTTGAGGAACTTCAAAATCGCATTAGAGATGCTTGCAATGAAATAAGGGTGCATCATTTAGTTAACTTAAGACGTTCTATGATACGTCGCAGTGAAATGTGTATTGAGAAGAACGGTTTACATTTTGAACAAAGTATCTAATTTTATGTATGTAGGTACTAGTGTTATTGTTATTAATTCTTGTAATTGTTATTTATAAATCATTATTGCTAACAATTGTTATTTATTCCACAATTATTATTGTTAATTAAATATTGCTATAAATTCAAAAATGTTTATATCTCCATAAACATTAACATCAATGTTCATCTAATGTTTTTTTTTGTAATTGTAATTACTTGAAAAGAGATAAAGAGATTTCGGCTTTTTAGAATCCTTAACAAACCATATTTAGGTAGGTTTCGTTGAAAGAATTAAATATTTAGCCGATAATTATTATTGCTAATAAATAAATTACTTAATTTAGTACCACATCAAACACTAAAAATCAAAATAACTAGGAAACGCACAGGAATTTCGAAACAGAAGAAGGGACATTATTTTTGTTAAACTGTATGTAGATAATGAAAATAACAGTTTTTTTTTAAATAGTCTTTGGCGTAGATGTTCTGTTTACGAAAGGGGTGGAGCACTCCTTCCACCCCACCACTGTGCAAGTTTTTGAACATTCTTACCGCTTGTTTTATGCGCCTTAATTAATAGGCATTATCCCCCAAACATGAAAAAATCTAAGCGTTCGTTTATAAGTCATAAAGAAAATTCGAGAATATCTCGAAAACTGTCATAGTTAGAGCAAAATTACAAGAGATCAAAATTGTTACTAAGGGGCCGTTATTTTATAAATATGTATCAGATAATGTCAGTGGCGTACGAAAAAAAAGGTCTATTATGCAGAATAGTCGAAGTACCCGAAAAAAGTAACATCCACTATAGTATTTTCGACAGGAACAATACAACATGTTGATCCTATGTAGGTTAAGATATGTGTAAAATATTTAGTGAATATATCATTCCGTTCAGAAAATATTACATATTAATGTAAAAAAAAATTAAATTTTCTTCCTTAGGAAGCTAGATCGGCCATATCTTTATAGATACTTTTCTTTTTAAAAACGTGCGTTCTATCCCCTGTTAAAGTGTGTCTACAAAAAACTGACTCACCCTGTATATATATATATATATATATATATATATATATATATATATATATATATATATATATATATATATATATATATATATATATATATATATATATATATATATATATATATATATATATATATTGAAAAAGTATCTTCTTGTAATAAGTAATTTTTATATATAGCTTCACGTTGCGCTTGCCATTTAAAATAAGTATCTTTTTATGTGTGTATATATATAATTAATTTTGTTTTTAATTTAAATTTTTTTATATTTTTAGTTATATTTATTAAATTTTATTCACACGTTGGTATGCCTCTTAAAAATAAAGATGTATATGTGAATGCTCTGTATACGTTGTTGTTTAAGGATTTGTATAGAATGAGATAATGTAACGTAATGGTATGGCGATGAAATGTCTGATTAGCTTACAGGTTACTTAGACTATTTTTTCCCTATTGAATCCTATTTGATGACTATTGACTGACTTTGAATGACTATTTTTATTGTCATGTAATATAATAATAAATAAACATAAACTGAAATTCGAGATAGAGAGGCGAGGTCTCGAATTTCTGTAACTCGAAAATGTAACTCAAATGTGTCGAATTCGAAGCCATTAACGTCCTAATAACGCAGTACCCTCTATATGTCGAAATTTTAAGGTTAAAATGAACTCTTGGTACAACATTTGTACATTAAGAGATACTAGGAGCCAATGGATGTATAGTCACGAAGATCTGTATATCTGTATATCTGAGTTCCCTTTATTTTATATACATACATATACGGAAATCTACGGCATTCGCAGTGCGTTGTTACTACAATATCATAAAATTTCAAACACACCAGATAATATATTTAGATCGGTTGATAAATTTAAGAAATTTTATGAGTCAAACATGTTAAAGAAAACAATACATTAAAACTTAATAACTGATTATTTTAAAAAATGATTACATATTATTATACCTATATGTAATAGATATATACATACATATTTATGTTATACCTACTCTTTTTTATACTAGGGTGTTTTAGATAAGTACGTTTATAGTATTATAGAATATTTTATAATATATTTTCTTTAAATAAAATAAATGTAGGTATATTAGATATATTTTCTTTAACTCAAAATTTCTATAACTCGAATTAATTTTCAGTCTCTTAGAATTAGAGTTATAGAGGTTTGACTGTATTTTTAACTTTAGTTTTACTATTAATTTAACAAATTTTTATAAAAATTATAGGCGTGGCTGTTATCTCATCGAACGCCTTAACAAGACTCTCTCGCATTGTTATCTGTAACTACGGATATGCCGTATGCAAAAACATTCGCATTTCCTGGTTACGATCCTTCTTTCTTGTTTTTATGATACAATCTGATCAATCAGAATGATGCGAATTATTTAATTTATTTAATTTTACATAATACTCTTACAATTTGAACTTTACTTGATCTAATTGTGAATTCTAAACACTACAATATAATACGATTCACTTTTTGTTGTATAACTTCGATTTATTATCGAGGCGTCATATCTACATTGCACTTTGCGACGAGGCTATAAATTCTCGAACCCGTTATTTACATTGATGCTTTCGCATTAATCTTTTAATCTAGACATAGTTCATTAATGCTCGACATTCTATAATTCTTATTGGGACTTGTCTATTCTGATTATGCTTGAGATAGATTTTTGTGCCGATAAATAGTCCCGATATAATGATATTACGTTCGGACCAATCAGGCGCATAGCTGGTTGGTTTTATGTATAGTACATACGTTGGACAGCGATACGTGCGTGCTTGCACTTGTACTATAGTACGTACGAAAGATATTGATCACTGATTTAATTTTTTTAATTACCTTTTATCTTTAACTTATAACCCCATTTCCCGTTACTTGATTTTTCCTTACTTCGCTGCACTTTTCTAGTACTGGAGCATTTACTCTTTCAGGAGCCGGTTCTAAGTAGGAATTGATTACAAACACAATAATAGCACATTTATTATTAGTATTGTCTTTGGTCATTTTTGAGCATATACCTAGGGGACACAATTGCAATAATGATCTCACTATAAAAACGATTAATATGTAGATTCACTTATGCATCAATATATAATTGAAAATCCATACTGCCAGAGGGCAGTTTTGAATCGGGATTCCATTTAATAAAGTTATCCAGCTGCACTGCCAATTTTAGTCTGGGGAAAATAAATACAGAACAATAAACTTCTATATTTGCTTTCGGGCAGTATTTAATCGAACATCAAATTATTTCCATTTTGGCAAGTTATAAAATCTGGGGTAGCAACTAAAATACTCACTGTGAGCATCATCGCCTGTGCCAATAAGAGAGTAAAAATTGTCCACAATTTTTCAAGCAATATATGTGCAAACATGTTCTGGTTCCAGAAATTATACTAAAATATATTACAGGTATCGTTCATCCACTCGCATTTTTGATTGGCCATTGTGAATAATTTGAACATAAAATGTTAAAATGCCAACCCTAACGGGAGTCATTCCAAAAAATTCAATACATTTTGACACGTAAAATCATTAGTATTACCAATTTACATTAGGAAAATCATTATAACTACTGGGACTGTGCGATGGTGGAGTTGTCTAGCGATTGTTATTCAATGTGATCACCTAGCATTTTTGGTTTCGTGTACCGCTGTCTGCGAAGCAAATTATCGGGAACTAACTTACCAATTAGGACTAATGGGGTTTTCAGGTTTCCATCAAACCTAGCGAATGATGACTGAATTTTAATTTATGGCAGTTATGTAGATTTAATTCTGTAGAAATCAAGATCTTCGGGTGGCATTATTTATTTTAAAATTACGTCTTAGATTTGAAAACTTAGCATTAGTATACCAAACACCACATGTTTGCGAAAACTAAATTAATGTAATGTATATTAATGGTGACAGTTTTAGTAAGATAACACAAGTGCCCAACAGCTGACATACATACACCAAGGGAATATCATAACGGCAATAAGAAGGTAATTCATCACAAAGTAGCGTTAAATCAGTGATGAGGGTTAAGCATTGTACTGTCAAAACTTCCAAAACTTTTCGGTGGAAATTCGAGAACTCATTTAAATGATTCAACTCTTTCAAATAAATAATGTATATACTAGTAAGTACATAGTAATTGATAGATAAAGATACCTCTTATAGATAATATCCCTCATTTTTCAACAACGGTTTTATGTGGATTTCGGTTTTTATTAAGAAAATAACTTATAAGAGCATCCCCATGTGAAATTGCAAACTGCTGATATAATATGAAAGCTCCATTATACCGCTTAATCTACTTCTATAGTCCTTATGCAATAGCAAGGTTGAGTATCCTATATATGGCTTCCAAGGGTTTTCAGAGGGCTATTGAAGATTTTCGGAGGAATCAACTGTAAGCCCATAACCCTGCGATATTAAAAAAAATCCTTATCTATTACATAACTAAAAAATATTTGTGTACTGTAAATAATATAATTTGTAAATCGTAGAAGTTGCATAGCCTGTTTATCTAATGTGCAAGACAATTTATTGGTTTATATAAACATTTTTACATTTGTAGCAGGACAAAAACAAAAAGTTACAACATAGTGAATATACTAATGTATAATTTACTATAACTGTCTTAATATTTATTTATGCAACAAGTGAAAAAAGTAAATATTTATTGCACATGACGTGCTATTATCCAATGAGGCCGGCAACGGCAGGCCGAGTTGGTCAACACGTCGAGTGCCATAAACACTTTTTTGTACGAGTTACATATAATATTTTTTCTACGTTCATGCAAAAACGAAAAAATGTTTAGTTTAGGTGGCATTAATGTCACGACATTAGGTGACATGATCTTTCTGTCAAAACACTGTAGTAAAATGACAGATCCTAATGAACACAATGGGTACCATAACTAATATATAAATATTAAATATGTTTTTCAACGTTAATGCAAAGAACAAAACTTTATTGAACAATATTTAGTGCAAAAACTGGTTCTTTATTGCCCTAGTGCAATAAAAATTTCATTGCACTCATCTGTCATTCTACTACACTGTTTTGTGATCGGCAATTTTCTTCCAGAGTAAATCCCAGGAGCTTAACTCTATCCCCGCTCTTGATTATGTGGTTTGAAGTTATAACTAATTTCTGTGATTTGTTCTCACTGGCTTTAAGTTTGTTCGCTGAGAACCACATATCTGCCTTTTTAAGAATTTTAACGATATATTTTAGTAAAACAAGATAGTTTGTTATAAAAGTTGTATCGTCTGCGAAAAGAATATATTTGTGTGGATAAATAAAATAGTTAAATTCATTTATAACTATTATAAACGACAGTGGCCCCAATGCTGACCCTTGGGGTACACCATGCCGTATGTTATTAAGATCTGAAATAATATCATCAATGCTTACACATTGTTTTCTATTTATAGATACGATTCAATTAGTGACAAAGCCACACCTCTTACACTATCATAACAAGATTAGTACTATCATAATAAGTATTTTATTCATGACATATTTGACATAGGCAAAAATGACAGTTTTAATTAATTTTTAAGGTTATTGTTCGATTAGTATCATAGGGAGAACAGTCAAGAAACGCTACGAACTTAGGCTATTTTAAATTTGATTATTACCCTTTTTACTATTTTAGTAATGTTAATATTAAGTATATGTATATTTATAATAAGTAGGTATGTATGTACGTATATAAGTTTATATATAGAGATAATGTTTTTTGTTAATTTATTTAAAATTTTATATTAACAAATTGTAGATTGTAGAAACATCTCTTTTGTTATTATATGCATTAGAATTTTTTTGAATATAAATTGATTCCATAATTCGCCGCGTTTTATAATTTTGTTCTTTATTAGCTTCATTACAATGTTTTTTTAGAGCTGTAGCTGAACATTTTATGATTTTCCACATATCACAATAATTAATATCAATAAATTGTTAAACAGAGATATATAACTTATTTCTTTGTATCAGTTTCGCAGCTTATTTTCAGATCCTACTCCTGAGATATGAGATTTACAATTATATTCATTTAATGAGCATAGCCGGAGCATAAAAGGTAAAGGGTAAATCAATATTTGTAAAATAATATAAATTAAGAAAATTACAATCAAAATTAAAAATTACCAATATACAAATACCATAACAAAACAATATATACATATATATATATATATATATATATATATATATATATATATATATATATATATATATATATATATATATATATATATATATATTGTGAAAAGTAATCTTGGGTTTGTAGCATTTCATTACGTAGAGAAATAAGCAAATAGACGAATAAGAAGGAAGATGCACTTACCAGTGCTATATCTGGACATACATACGAACCACTATACACACGGAAACGAACCACTTGGAAGTTTTACAAGTTCTTTCACCTTTATTGAGGATCTTCAGAGCAGTGTACGATTTATTTCATTGATCATTTATACTTGAATTTAAAATATTAATACTCAAGTAATTAAATATAAAATTCAAGTATAAATGATCAATGAAATAAATCGTACACTGCTCTGAAGATCCTCAATAAAGGTGAAAGAACTTGTACAACTTCTAAGTGTGTATAGTGGTTCATTTCGGTATGTATGTCCAGATATAGCACTGGTAAGTGTATCTTCCTTCTTATTCGTCTAATTGCTTATTTCTCTATGTAATGAAATGCTACAAACCCAAGATTACTTTTCACAAAACAAATATGAATAGCAAATAATTTCAAAGCTATATATATATATATATATATATATATATATATATATATATATATATATATATATATATATATATATATGTATATATATATATATATATATATATATATATATATATATATATATATATATATATATATATATATATATATATAGCCTTTGTTTTATTCGATGGTTTGATACTTTGTGAATGATGAGTCTGCTATATTTAAGTGGCAATAACGGAAAGTATAGGCAACTAAATTAAAAGATTCCCCGCAATAAAGCCGGATATTTTGTGGTCAGTTGTGTGAGAAGTGCGAAATGATCTAAACTTTTATTGTGCTAGAGGGAGAATATTATAGAAAAAGTTGGCTGCCCGTCTGGGAAACAACTTCTTCCTGCAATATTATCTTTGTTTCTGTAGTTGTTATTTATTTTATGACAGATATAAACCTCTCCTCTAAATTCTCTAAACTACTTTGTACGTTGGTAGACGTTTGCTCTAATCCATAATTATGTACTGTATGTACAAGTTCTTACAACTTCTTGTATGACTCACAATTACCTCGAGGGGAGTCAGCATTAGTTGCCCATACATTATAGCCATTTTAATAGGCTTTGTATGTGAAGCCAGGACTCAGATATATCTTCATCCACTAACATGGCTTTTATATTGTACATGTAGTAATAAACATACATTTATATTATTATAATTATATGTCGGATAGGTATATGTACTCCAAAAATTTACTGGTAAAATAACAGTGACGACAATGGTGGAAAAATAACGTTAATAATTTTAAGAAATTACTTATTCCCAATGCAGTAAAGGTCGATTTTGCTGTAAAACAATTAACAATTTGCATTTCAAATAAGATTCTTTCTCCCTAATATATCACAATTTAATCCGAGGAACGATAAAAAACTAGTAAATGCGCGAACAAAGAAAATATAAAATCCTAATATGATTTAAACGTCAACGTTAGCTGCAGCTTCCTAGCTGCAAAAAGCGGAATGAGCTCCGCTGCATCCAGCGTTCACGGCTGGGGAAGGGCGTTTAATTTATATTTTGCTATAAGTAAACGACGTCTTTAACGTTAACTAGCGCTTCTTATCTCAGACGTTAATCCATTATTTCAAAAAGCTCTTAACACATTTTAGGTTTCTATTTTCTAAATTAAATGCAGGAGCACGTAACCCAACTCAAGAGCGGGCAACATTTGCTCTAAGGTACAAAAACGGACAGGAAGTTATGAGACAGGTCATCCTCGGGAATGAGATATATATGCAGTCCCTTGAATATTCAAGTTAATATCTGAGGAACATTGTATTGAGAGAATCATGAGAACTTGTGAACAAATGACATCTACTTGGAATTTTCTTACGTTTGTCACAACTTTTCCAGGCAATTTATGTACTAGGCACCAGGTTCAGTTTTTATAAGGTCTGACGGAAGCATGTCACAGCCGGAAATTGATTTAATATTACAAAATATTTTTAAATCGTCACCATACAATAATGAGAAACAGCGGAGATCAGTATTGATGCCATTTATAAAGATCATAAAAAATAAGGGACCAAAGACAGATCCATGTGCAACTCCGGAGTATGATGTAAACATGGAAGACTGGAAACCTTGATATTATTTCCGAATCCAGAAAAGAGTACGCCCCTTGCGGAATAAATTCGAACCGAGGAAAGCGAGTAATAATTTGAAGTTAAACGTTCTGTGAGCTGTGAGTTTTAACCGTCACTTTACTTTACTCTTTAGCTGTGCTCTTTAGTTTTACTGTTGGCTGTGTTTTTTTGCGAAACATTTTCGACCCCCAGGAAAGCGACTTAATAATTTCCTTCACTTTGTATACTGTGGTTTGTTGTTGGCTGTGTTGTTTTAACGTTTTGTTATTCTTTTCGGAATGGTAATCCCTTAAAAGTATTCATAAACTATTGTGTTTACGGTTGCAACTCAAGAAAGGGTAAAGATAGATCACTCCATTTTCACTACTTTCCGAAGAAAAATTCCGGCATTAACGTGAAAATGATAAATGCACTGGGAATCGAGGAAGAGATTGATAAGAGGAAAGCTTGGGAGAAGGTTTTATTAATGGGCAAGCGAGTGACAAACAATATGCGTGTTTGCTCTAATCATTTTAAAACAGAAGATTACTGTTCAAAAGGTAAGGGATATTTATTGAGGTTACATTAAGTAAAAAACCGCGAAACGCGTAATATAACACAATCTATTTTTGTTTTATATGTGGACTTAAAACAACCTAAGCTTAAGCGACATGCTCTACCTTCCCAAAATTTGCCAGTAAAAAGATCACTTGCAAGTATCAAGAGAAAGTCCAATGATTCTAATTGTGAAGATAGATTGAAGAGACGACGAAAGCTCAATGATGTGGCTACTACAAGTATCAGTGAGGTACATTTATGTGAAGGTGAAATATCTTTACCTGTCAACGAGGACAACCATGATCTCGAAAATGTACGAACTTATAAAGACCTAATTGAAGACGAAAAAGTTGCAGTTCATAATCTTCTACGCCTTTATGAGATCTGTAACTATAACGTTGATAAAAAAGTTCAAGTTTGTAGTGGAGACATTGTTACAACTTTTACGTCAACAATAGAACTTAGTTCACAATTAAATTCTTTAACAGGTATACCATCAATCGACGTCCCCCTCTGGGTTTGGGGCCACAATTGTAGAATAGACCCAGGGTACCTCCTACCTGTCGTAAGCGACTGCCTAGCCGCTTAGACATGACCGGTAACATCTTCAAAGTTATGCTAGGCGAGCGTTGGTGGCACTTGGATGGGTGACCTAGGCAGGCTTGGGCCCAGACTGTGGCGTCTGCCCGGGACCTGGGCACACTCAACACATCTGCCGCGGACGCGTGGTCCCAGATAAATGGTAATGAGGACCAGAGTAATTAATCTCGGTAACTCAGAACTATACTATCATACATACAAATTGTAGAGACTTTACCACCAAGCCACCCGTAATAAATAAGATGGTTTGAAGAATAGTACTCAAGTAAAAAGGAGGAATGCATAAAGGGCCTAATGAGGCCTAAGTGATGTGGTGGAATGGGAGTGTAACACTACCTTCCACTACACTCCGACCCATATACATACATACATACATACATACCATCAATCGACCTCCTAAATTCTCTTGTAACACTTATACAAAAACAACATGGCTAATACAAAGCATGATACACTACTTGAAGGTGAGGGAAGCAGACGTGGCGATACCTTGGTACCATTAGGCTAAACAAAAACAACCTTATTTTACTCAACTGCTTTTAACGCTACCAAACAACTTTTTTAACGTTTATATAATTCTTTGTCTTTTAAGATATTTGTTTAATAATGTCATTATTATTATATGTATGTTATATACTTACACAAGTAGCTAAGAGTATATAGATAGAATAGTAGCTAGAGTATAGTTAGGTATATGTTGGGATAAATTTAATAATATAGGTATTAACTGACTTTTATATAACTATTTTTATGACATATTAATACAATTTTATAAGAGCAGAGTATTAAGTGTATTTTTAACAGACACAGACAGAATAAACTACTAAATACAATGTTGACTTCAAACACGCTCATTGGAATAAACTTAATTCCATACACATATATATCGAGAACGCAAAACAGAGTACACGTTCTTCTAAAATAATTATGAAGCATCATGGTCCTTGTATAGTTCTTATCTAGATCGACAACTAGCAAAATTGGAACATCTTTGTGGATGAGTTTCCCACTTATTCCATGCGGAGAGTTTACACCACTAGTTTGCAAACATAGTGCTATAATTTGCACTAATTCCATAGTAGCAGATGTAGTTCCAAGTAAAATTATATGCTTGGCATTTACTAATGCCTCGTCCTCTCAACACGTCTACTCTCTGGAGTGGCTTGCAGGTAAGAAAACATTTTTCCCAATGAAATAAAAACCCCT
>CAXKVY010012399.1:0-18315 GCA_964058915.1 Tetropium fuscum | reverse complement strand
TACTCAATAAAAAAGGTGTTTTAAGTTTATCGGTTGATAACAAATAACTATTCAAACAAATGTAATTATTTTACTCAATAAAAAAGGTGTTTTAAGTTTATCGGTTGATAATAAATAACTATTCAAACAAATGTATAGGTATAACTCCTATAAAAATAGTTTTATATTTTTATCACATTTTTAAATTGTAACGGTACATTTGCAATTTTTCTTTATAAATAAATAGATCTGGTACTTCTGGGAAAAACGGTTTCAAGACTCGCCTTTGTCATTTCGTGTTGATGAGTGCAGTTCTGTAAATAGCAGTTAGAAATTAGAATTTCGTTTATTTACGCTTATTATTTGTTTACGTCGTTTTTGTGATCTATCAGATCAGTTGTTCGTCGATTCAGGTCTTTAATTATTGTTTTCCTTCAGCTATATCTCTGATCCGACGTTAGCGTATTATCGTCGTAATAACATACAGCAGCAGGTTACTGTATTGAAGTTATTGATAGCGCCGTTGTTCAAAGTAGGATGTCGCTACCTGGCCTAAAAATCTCCAATCCCCATCCAGCTCGGATATCATTCAAGCGGTTTTTTCTGTCGTACTTCCGGGATTGAAGTACGAAAATGAGAAGAACTTCACTCCCTTATGACAGGGACTGAAGTGTCACTTTCTGTCCTTCCGGGATTAAATATTGAGGGAAATCCCGGAAATATAAAATAACAAACAAAAGAATGTAACAGGTGTTTTATTGATTTAATATTTGCCTAAATTAATGCAGTTACAACTCATCATATTGACCAGTCTTGTCTGGGAGAATGCAGCAGATATGACCGACTTCAGCTGCCCTTTTATCAATATCAGACACACCTTCTTCACTCATAATCGAGCTCATGACACTTGTCACAAAGCAACACTACTATGGTTACGAATTTGTCAATCAGTGACTCCCATAATTTGCTTCGCTTTATTCTGTGTTTCTTTTGCTTTTTGATATTATGTATACATTTCAATTTCAGAAGTACGAAAAATATCGTATATATCTTGGGACTAAGTACTTTTAATCCCGAAGGTAACCTGTCAACTATTTCAGTCCCACGGTATATAATATATTAGTCAGAAGTCTACTGATGCGCTATTATTTTTTTATAAATCACCCTGTATAAATACAAATTTCAAAATAAAGTTGGTAACATAGTTCTATATTTTATTATGTTAAAGTGACAGAACATAATTAGTGTCACAAGTAAGTTTTAAATAAGTTAATTTCTTTCACTGATAATAAAACTGAATATTAAATTACATAATGTTTTGTGTTTTTATTTACTGAATTACTTTTTGCCTCGTGTCACTTTCCGAGCGTTCCTTTTGTCATGTTTTTTTTTATACTAATGACCTACCTAATGACTTGACTTTTATTAAATGGCACAGATCATTGAAATGAATTTCAAAATACCAACATCTGGCAGGTCATTATATTTAAAAAAATATACGTTATAGTTTATGACTGGGTCCATATATATAAACTATAACGTTTCCAGTTTATCCTAACATATCCATACCGAAAATATATCTTATATTATAACATGCAAAGAATGTTTCCTAATGGACTGTGGCGCCACCTATTTGACAGATGCTAAAACTGTGAAATAGCGAGCAACTGCTAGTGGGTTTATGCGTTGATTGAAGGACTTGGATGTTATTACATACAGTGCATTGAGACTCATGGCGGCAAATTATCTACAAAACATAAATATTTATTGAACCATCATAAATGAAATTTCAGTGTGCTTCAATAATGATTAAACCGGGGTCTGACATAGAGGCTGCAAGCTGTAAGCCTAATATATATATATGGTTAATAGTAACGAAAATAATGGAAGTGTGTGGCTAAGTTTATAGATAATTTTATATAATGTACCATGGACATCATTCAGGTTCAAGCCGAGCAAGTCAATGGCACTGGTTATAAACGTAAATCCTTGTTTTCCAACCAACTACAAACACATACATTTTATATTACAAAAATAAACTAGCATCTATAATAATATTGGTTGAAATAAATTTAATTTTATCATTGTTTAGTTTGTTCGTATGGTCAATGGTCACTGCTTGTAAACGTGATAAATCTAGGCCACATTTATTAATCGTAGAATTACGTTAGAAATATTTTTTTCTAGGTCAGTGTGTCTGGGGATATATATTTTTACGCTGCTTTTTATACTTTGTTCCGTATTTATAAATAGTCATGTATAGTCACAAGTCAGAAATTTATACATCGAAACTATTCTACAAAGACCGTTTTCTTCAATCCTGTTTTGCTGGGTCATGTCTAATAAACTTTTGTAGGTAGTGCTGTTAATCTAATTGTAACAATCATTCCACATTTATGATATGATTGGATATATGGTAAGGATTAAGGCCCATATTATAAAATGTCATTGGAAAATTGTTATGATCACTGGCGCAGATTTTTAAGCAGCCATTACTAGGGCTGCTTAAAAAATAAGGATTTTTTAAAAGCTTTATATCCAAACATTTACAACATTACTTGTGACATGAGATCCACCAGTGACTTTATTATATTGATAGTGGCGACAACAAAATTATAGCCTTTATATACACTGGCGGACAAAATTAACGCAACACAAAAAATTTTGCCGAACTTTGGAATACATTATTTTGTGAACCCGTCGCCTAATTTAGATCATCTTTTTTCTTTAAATTGTAGTAAATTTTGTAGTGAATTCGCTGAACTTTTTAAATTTGTTGTTTAATAAAAAAAATAAATACCCGCTGTACCAATGACGAAAGTTTTTTTCTCAAACATTGAAACACTACGGGACATATCAGACACATATACTGTAAACCATAATTGATTATTGCATAGCCTAATGCTTTATTAACATTTCATTTTTTTATTCGCTTTCATATATCCATTTTTAATGAAAATATAGAGATTTTAAAATAATCATGTTTTCAAGTTTATCAAAGTTGGCCTCTGGTAAAAAATTTGGTAGAAAATTAAAAGTAGGCTTAAAGTAAAAATAATGAAAATTAATAAGTTGTCAAAACGTTGATATACAGAATTTATGTTTTGAATATGGAACAAGGTAGAAGAAATCTTAATCATGATGATTGTGTTAAAGCAGTGACATTAATAAAAGAAGGGTTGAGTATGCGGGTAGTAGCTGATAGACTAAGAGTTTCTGTTTCAACCATATCAAGAGTCGTACAGCGGTTTCGAGAAACACAGAGTTACTACAGGCGGCGAGGACAAGGAAGACCTCGTGTTACGACAGCGATTCAAGGTCGTTTTATTAGAGTTCGCGTTCTGCGAGAACGATTTGATACCAGCACAAATCTTCAGGCACGGCTAAGTGCCGTCCATGATGTTGAAGTTAGTGATAAGATAGTAATAAGAAGACTTAAAGAAAGTAATCTTCATATACGAATTCCAGCTACAGGACCCACTCTTAATGCAGAGCACAGAAGAGCTAGGTTACAATTTGCTAGGGAGCATTTAGAGTGGAATATTGAAGACTGGGGAAGAGTGCTATTTACTGATGAATCTAGGTTTTGCCTCTACAGTTCTGATCGTCGACAAAGAGTTATAAGAAGGTCAAATGAACGTTACGCACAATGTAACATAAGTCAGACCACTCTCTTCAATGGAGGTTCCGTTATGGTGTGGGGAGGAATTTCATTAAATGCACGTACATAATTGTTACCAGTACATGGAGGTGCATTAGAGAGATTTTATCAGAACATGTCCCATTCGCACCTTACATCGGTGACAATTTCTTGTTAATGCAAGACAATGCAAGACCTCATGTTACTAATATTGTCGATGAGTATCTCGAGGAAGTAGGTGTTGATACACTAAATTGGCCAGCACGAAGTTCCGATATCAATCCTATTGAGCATATATGTACTAGGTAGGCAGTTGAGAAAAGCACGACCCCGATGGCCATTGGAGAAGTACAAGAGGCACTAATCCACATGTGGAACGCTTTGGACCAGGAGGAAATTGGGCGATTATTTTTCAGCATGAGGCGACGATGTGAAGCTGTAGTGAGAAGTAGGGGCGAGAAGTAGGAATAACGAGTATTTCCTCGTTATTAGTTTTTTGTTAGTAACATTAATTTGTTTGTTTTTGTTTTTTTTCTTTCTTTAAATTCAAGTTGCTATTTTAGAGGTTAATGCGTTAATTTAAAATAAAAACATAAAATTCAACTTTATTTCCGGTCCTAGTTTTCTGGCCTACTTAATTCTTTTTTTAATTAAAAGGCTTCCAAACATGATGATTTTAAAATCTCTCTATTTTCATTAAAAATGGAGATATCAAAGCTAATAAAAAAAGGAAATGTTAAGAAAGCATTAGGCTATGCTAATAATCAATTATGGTTTACAGTATTTGTGTTGATATGTCCCATAGTGTTTCAATGTTTGAGAAAAAAACTATCATCATTGGTACAGCCTGTATGTATGGAATTTTTTGATTAAACAACAAATTTAATTCACTAGAGCGAATTCACTACAAAATTTCCTACAATTTAAAAAAAAGATGATCTAAATTAGGCGACGGGTTCAAAAAATAATGTATTCCAAAGTTGGGCAAAATTTTTTGTGTTGCGTTAATTTTGTCCGCCAGTGTATATTATATATTAAGATTTAAAGGAAACAATTACCTGGCCTACTTAATTCTTTTTTTAATTAAAAGGCCTCCAAACATGATGATTTTAAAATCTCTTTATTTTCATTACAAATGGAGATATCAAAGCGAATAAAAAAGGAAATGTTAAGAACATTTCCTGTAAAAATATGATTTACAGGAAACAATTAATCAGAGAGCAGAGGCAGAGGTCCTGACCTGGATTGAATTCTACCTGCAAAATCAGGTTGATAGCTTGATAGTTGGTAACATAGTTGATAGTTTGTAACATCGAAATATGAGATATAAAAACCCGAGCAAAAAACCTCATTATATCGATAAAAGGAGCCGCCGACCCCGTTTTGTGGTAAAATGGGGTCAACAATAACTCTCGAAATAATAGAACATAAATTATTCACAAAATAAGTATCTTTTTTTTTGAATAACAACTATTTTTTGTGATTAAACGCACAATAGCCGAGATATGTAATTTGGATTAAAACGATTTTGACACCGTTTTCGGTCGTTTGTTCAAGATGGCGGCGCGGCGTCGCGTCGTCGAAAAATTATTTTTTTTCTAATTTTGACATGTAAAGTCACACTTTTCAAAACCCTTCGACGTTAGGAAACGTCTTACTTTTCACAACCAGTTACGAAAAGTAAAATATTACGGAACTGGTTTTGGGAAGTTGGTGAAAGTTGGAATTTCATAGTAGGTTATATAGACCTGGCAAGCTATGAAATTGACGAGCTGTCACACCGTTAAAACCTACTGGATTATTTCTAAACGTATAAAATTCAGTTTAATCCCATAAAATTGGTGAAAATTAGAAAAAATCTTGAATGAAACACGATGGGAAACACTATTTTGTGTACCTCGCATCCTTTTGCGGAACTCGCTAGCGCTCGTTCCGCAGAAACCTGCTCGTTACACAAAATAGTACTTTTCCCAACTGGTTACATAAATAGCTATTTCCGCACTCTTCACAATTTCACATATGACACAAAAATATACAGTTTGCCTGTCATTGCAAAACTTCCGCACTTAATGCGAACACCAAACAGATATCGACTGGACTACAATTAAAAAACATACTATTAAGTATGATTTTAGTTTTTCAGTCATACTAGAAAGTATGACTGAGTCTGATGTAAACAAATATTTGGATTTTCTTCAGCTTGAAACGCGCAAATGTCAAAATTGCATTATGCAGACATTAAATTTATTATTATTATGTATATAAATATTTAGTGTTTATACAATCACACCCACTAAATGTTACAAAATATTAGAAAACCATTAAAGAAACATTAGAATAGTGACATAATATATATATATATATAACATATAGAACAAAAATACCACTTTAGTAATACATATGAAAACAGGTGTACGAATGGCGTAGTTCATATTATAGGACTCTCTGTTATATAAATACTTCAGTGCAACTACTTAGTCATGTTCAGAGTCGGGGAGAAATAAATTTTACTTGAAAAGGTTTATATAAATTATTTGGGATTTACATTAATTTAATCATATAAAACAGTAGGTAGCAAAAAAGTTTTTTTGAGCAAAAATCATATCTATATGACCAAATAAAATATGAATATCTACCAGATCTACTTATAGTAAAATTGTTAGTCATAATATAGAAGTGTCAACCAGAAATACATTTCAAATGCGTTACAAGAAATTATATTTTCAAATTATCGTTAAAAATGTTCTGTAGGTTTTCGGAGAACATGAGATTAAAACTTAATTTTATTTTGTAATGTTGATGCTTTCATTTTCATTTTTTTGTTATGTTACTATTATTTTTATGTAACTACCCTCCAGCACTATTTGGAATAGTGCTTAGAGTATTATAGCTACAGTGCTGGAGCCCTACATAGTTTCGGTTTATAAACATAAATAAAATATGTTACTACTCATATATAAAAATAATAGTGAACTAACAAGAAAAATGCAAATAGAAGAGCATCAACATTACAAAATAAATTAAGTTAATCTTATGTTTTCCGAAAACCAATTGAAAATTTTCGTTCTAAACTCGCTATGCAACTTAAATTTCTTAAATAGGTTTTAATTCTTTTACTGGAAGAAATGCTGTTTTCATATTTTGCTAAAGTATCGATACTGGCAATATTATCAATATCTAAAAAACATGCCTTTGACTGTACTCGATTGATAATGCTTAGAATAATATAGAGAAAAATAACTAACAGCAGCAAGAAAGCTAAAGTTAAGCAAAGCAAATCTATAATTTTATATATTTTTGAAAAGCTAATTCTGGATTAATTGAGAACTCCAGAGCCATTTATGATATGAAGAAATATAACATACACACATTATAAATAATAAGTAAGTGATTAATTAGTTGGCACATCTGCCGATAGTAAATAGCAATTGTTCCTAATTCATTAGCTATAAATTTTACCATTGCAGTTGACCATATTTGTATAGACTAACCAAACACAATTTTATATCTCTAAATCTAAAGCAATTAACGATAACATCACTTGGAAATCCTGCATTAGGCGGCACCACTATTTTTTTAACCCTACACAGGGCGGGGTAGAAATGTTACTTTAGGTTTTCGGATTATTGTTCAAATTCCGCCATCTGATACCTCCATGACTTAATTTATTGTCAATCGATGTGTTCCAAATATTGTCACAATTATAACTAAATATAAAAATAAACATATTTTGGCAACAAATTAGAAAACACACTGTATAGTAAATTAATGCATAATAATTATAAATTTTACATAGTCACATCAGTTCCATGTTAATAATGAATAAATTCCGGATGCTATAAAGGATGTAAGATATCTTATATCATTTATTGGCATCATAGTTTATTTGCTGAGTAAAGATATTTCGAATGGAACTTTAAAGGAAGTAGAAAACATTGAACTTATTGAATAGTGAATCTGCTAGACTTGCTTTTATCCCCGGGTGACAAGAAAATAGGAAATGGAAGGTCTTTGGGGGGAGATAGCAAGCTGGGAAGAGTGAGTGGGTTTGCAGAATTGTGATAGACCAGTTGACACTTCTCCTGAAGCCATGGGGGTAGATTTAGTGAAGGGCATAATGTAAGTAATATTAATTTGTTAAATAGTGATAGGTGTTCCTCAAAGGTGTCACAGCAATAGTATGAATAAATAAATAAGTTAGTTGTAGTGAGAGAATGTGGTTTTATTAAAACTAACCCTAGCCCAAAAGGTTACGAGAAACGTAACAATATTATGTAATATTCATATCAGCAGCTGATGGAAAATACTGATGAAGGTGCATTGTAATAGGTCGAAAAGACCGAAAATCCAGGTCAGTCTTGTAGCAAATGTAATAGGTTTATTTATATGCGCTGGTCATTCCACAAAGGAAGTTGTCTGCCATTATCGTACAGATGCTGATTAGTATTTCTCATGAATAGCAATAAATTCTTGTTAACAACCTGATTTTTTTGGTATAGGTATATAATTGACATTTGAACTTTAGTTTGGTATTAGAAGTAAATGAACAATCAAAAATACTTGCACATAATTTAAGTAGAGTCTCATGTGAGCGTTCGATGAGTGTACTAGTGTTGTCGAAGTCTTACTATCTGCGACCGTTTTTCTGTAAGTGCGTTAAGCTTTTTACCAGTTTTACATTTTAATTCGACTAATAAAATTAAGTTAAAAGTAAAAAGTTATGCATGATCTCTCAAAGAGAGATCATGAGATGACCCATCAAGATAGGCATAGCTCCAAAAGCGTCCACATTCCCCAGAACTTAGTGAAATTCATAAAAAATATGTCCTAAACCACGATGAGCGTCATCGTGATTTAGGACATATTTTTATAATATCAAGACATAAATTTTATCTCTTATCAGAACTCGAAAAAACTTTAACAGATAATGAAAAAACAATGAAGAAGAACACAATAAAAACCAAAAAATTCCACCTATTTACTTACACCACGTGAACAACTATCAAGAAATCCTGAGAGATATTAAAAGATATATTACCGGGGAGTTCACTACCCAAAATCGCCCAGATTTGCTTAAAATAAATCTCAACTCCGAAGACGATTTCAGAAAATTAATAGCATTTTACAACTAACAAACCGTTCAATATTATACATATCAAAACCCAGAAAAAACAAATATGGCCGTGGTTATTCGCAATATTCCTATTTCAATAACTGAAAAAGAAATCGAGGACGAACTAAAAGTAAATTATAACATTAAAAAAGTCACAAGATTATTAAACAAAGATAAAAATTCAATACCAATATGCGCAGTAGAAATCATAAAAGATGGCAAGGAGCTAGATATTTTCAAATTACAACGCTTAATTTCTTTAGTAGCTGAGGTACAACCCAGGCGAAAATCATCCAATATTCCACAATGCACCCGATGCCAGCGGTATGGTCATACAAAAAATTAGTGTAAATTAGAACCACGCTGCATAAAATGTCTAGAATAATATCAATAATAATATCAATGATATAATATGCGAAACATTACCACAGAGGTAATGTTTCGCACTCGGGGCACTCAGAGTAATGATGGGGATTACTCTGAGTGCCCCGAGTGCGAAACATTACCTCTGTGGTAATGTTTCGCATATTATATCATTGATATTATTATTGATATTATTTATAGATCTTATATTTATAATATATTATATTCATAGAAGGTCCGGTACGTATGTCGTTAGTTAAGTTGTATTGTTTTATAATTTTTTGTACTCTTGTAGCAGCGGTGCTTTCTGTTGCTATTCAATAAGCCAAACAAGAAAAAATGTGAAATATTGAATACGGTTAAAGGGTAAACAATAGGCATTTTTCAGAATGAGGCAAATAAGCATTCCAGCTGTTCTACAAGTTTTATAATACTAGCAATGTTGAAAGTAGTACCGTGATAGTCTATCTTCAAGAAATCTATTTCATATTCTGAAGACACAGGTTTGATCTAGGAAGATATTTGATGTAATACAAATTGCTTACCTCCCATCTTCCGGAATTATGGAAGGTAGGTACCTATTACTAAACTACTCGTATTTAATGTTGCCAGTTATTTACACTGGCTGGCATCTTTAGAGATATCTCCTGTTACAAATGATGTACAAAAATTAAATCTTATATGACGAGGAATTACATTGTGAATGATGAAAAACATGCGGGTCAATGCTTGTGGAGCCCTGGGCGCTCAACAATGTCAAATCTCTCCATTGCCTAATCTCTAGTTCTCCTTATATAGAGAAAGTCACGGTCATTTGCAACCATCTTTGTGAACCGTTATTATCACTGTTCTGTCTCTCAATTAAAACGGTGGCTATTAGATTAAGTATTTACTGTACGTATATTAATTCATTTTTTCCTAACACAATACATTACTGAGTCTATATATCTGGTCATCATGTATTAGGACTAATATTTTGAAATGACCCAGGCAGGTAATACTTACGGCCGATTGTATAAACGCAGTGAATTGTCGTTCAGTCGGAATTGTAGATCAAACCTACGATCAATTAATCATTCATGTTAAATGAACGATTTTGAACATTCGATATTTGATCTACAGTTCACACTGAGCTACATTTCACACTAAACTACAGTTCACTGTGTTTATACAACTGGCCCCTAATATCCTATTACGTAATACTATTTATAAATTTATTATAATTACACCTCTAACAAATTTGCTTAAAATGTGGTTGTAGCAAAAGGTTTTCCAATTTTCCAAATTCCTTCACCTCCATTTCACTTTCATATACAGTGAATGTCATTTATAACGTTGTCAACTTATAACAAATCACAACCAGTTACGAAAAGTAAAACGCAATTACGAAACTGGTTTTGTAAAGTTCATTTCATAGTAGGTTATTTAGACCTGACAAGATATGAAAGTGACGAGTTGTCACACTGTTACAACCTACTGGATTGTTTTTAAACGTATAAAATTGAGAGTTTTCTTCTCATAAAATACAAAATTTATGAAAATTAGAAAAAATCTTTCATGAAACACATTGGGAAAGACTATCTTGTGTAACTCGTATCTTTTTGCGGAACGAGCGCCAGTGAGTAATCTGCTCGTTACACAAAATAGAACTTTTCCCAACTGGTTACATAAATAGCTATTTGGCATAAAATATAAATCATATAGTACGAATTATTAAATTTGGAACGAAATAAAACTGTAGTTTATTTATAACATATATTTACATCGAAAAAATAACAAAATAATATGCATTTTGAATAGTATTGATATAAATATTACGGAAGCAGCTGCACACCTAAATCATCATCGTCCTCATCCTCATCTTCATCAGAGGACCCTGTGTTAATGGAAAACCGGAGTGCAAACACTTCATCCATAATATGTTCATTTGTTATGTACTCTTCTTCCAGTTGTTTCATGTGTTCACACAATTTTCTCGAATCTTCAGGACCGATTTGTTCAAACCTCTCTCGTGCCAAATGTTCCACATCGTGCGACTTAAATGTTGTGTTGCGGGTGCCACCCAATTCTTCATCATGGCCTAAATCTTCTCAATGGGGTCGAGATCTGGATGGTATGGAGGTAAACGTATGGCCATGTGTCCATTTGCCGTTAAAACTTCATCAATGGTATATAAAACATCCACACCTTTACGCTGCTTGATAATATCATATAACTCGATCTTAGTCATTTTGTCAGTATGTGGGATGCCCTTATGTTGCAGCCATTGTAGCATATTGGCCTTCAAAGAATTTGACGTCAGAACAATTTTTATTGTTCTGTTAAGTAGGGAATTCGGTACGAATCTGTCCTCACTCCCGGCGTGCACGATAATGAGACGTTTCCCCTTGGACACCGGTGCTTTTACCCCTTCAGAAGAATCATCAGACCACTCTTTTGGGGTTGTGTGAGAACTGTGCCAATATGTTTCGCCAATGTACACAATCGGCTGATTTTCTTTGCGGTACTCTTGAATACGTCGGAAGTCCTTCACTCGCAAACTTCGATTTATTTGTGTCTCTACTCTCTAAGACTTTCCGATTTTCGCTTCTTTTCTTCCGCCTGTAAAGAAATATCACTTTCTACTTTCAACCATCACTTTACGGTTATTCATTAAACAGTCTTGTTCTAATAAACTACCAAACACAACACGACCAAACAACAACAAATGAATAAAATAAAGGCACAACAAATCACCAGGAATACAACAGAAGAAAAGACGCACACGCTACACGCCAGACGCAATACGAAAAGACAGTAACACTAAAGGAACATGTTAAAAAATATTGTAGAAGTAGATCTCTTTTGAATTTCAGGTAGAAAACCCCATTCCGAGATATAGCCGGCCGACGCTAATGACCGCCGCATGTCGCTACAGTTGTCAAACAGACAGCCACCCCTATTATTATTGTCTTACACTCGCCCGATACGAAAACAGGTGTTTCGCTCAGAGATGAGGCTGGTGTCTTTTCATTTCAATTTACCTCTACCAACGAAATTGAAGGACGTGTTTTTGACTAAGTCATGCAGTCACCGCACAGAACTGCATGTAAACTTATCACCAGTGAAACATTTACACGTCGAATATTTAAATCAATTGGCGGTTAACCATATCGTATTCAAGTTGGACAACGAGTGAATGCTGCAGATAAATGTGCGATATAAATATACTCTGGGCGCATGATGAGCTCCATTTACGGGGATCTTGAATTCTTGAAAAACATATGGTTTTTCCGACGAGAGTCACATATCACTATAATATTAATCAACAAACAACTCGATTCCTTGGATTTTAACGTCCTGACATTATTTTAGAGAAACCACTCCACAGTGTACGAGTTACAATTTGGTGCGTAGTATCTGGTCATGGGATAAATGGTCTTTATTACTTGCTGAAGATAATCCGCCAGCGAATATTACGAGAAAGAATAAAACTTTTTTTTTTGGAGTTACTACAACTACACATGTACACTCTTTATAAATATGGCTATTGAATTATAACATCGTTACAGAGCTTGTTTGCTTTGTACAGGGTCACACTTTGAACATTTAATTTATGGAGATTAATAATTAAATAATATTTGATATTCGGTACGGTTTATTTTGACGAATATCGAATACTGTGTTTTGGACATATAAATTGCTACCAAAACTATTTCTGCAGATAAAATTCTACCATTCCATTGTATTTTCTTATGCATAATGGTATGAAAGTAAAAATCACTTACCATTCTTGGGAACTACCTTATCTAAACCATGCATAGTCTGAATTTCGTAACATTCATCCAAATCCCAGGCTTTCTGAAAATAATAATAAGAACATATATAACATTTGCGATTATAATGTCATTTATAATACTTTGGGAGAATAATTGGATTGATTTATTAACATGATAATGCTTGGGCACCTCCATTCGGACACCCATAAATTTTGTACCAACAGTACAATAAATTATGTATAATATATATATATATATATATATATATATATATATATATATATATATATATATATATATATATATATACATACATACATACATACATACATACATACATACATACATACATACATACATACATACATACATAAATATATATATATATATATATATATATATATATATATATATATATATATATATATATATATATATATATATATATATATATATATATATATATATATATATATATATATATATATATATATATATATATATATATATATATATATATATATATATATATATATATATATATATATATATATATATATATATATATATATATATATATATATATATATATATATATATATATATATATATATATATATATATATATATATATATATATATATATATATATATATATATATATATATATATATATATATATATATATATATATATATATATATATATATATATATATATATATATATATATATATATATATATATATATATATATATATATATATATATATATATATATATATATATATATATATATATATATATATATATATATATATATATATATATATATATATATATATATATATATATATATATATATATATATATATATATATATATATATATATATATATACATAATAATAACAAAATTTTCCACAGCTTTTTTTCGCCTTTTTTTAATTTATTAATTCTTAGCAAAAAAAATATTTGGAGACCACGCAATGTAACTGAACTAATAACTTGTTTGATCGCCCACGCCAAAGATCATATACATTATAGATGGCATTTCTCAGGAAAACAGTGTATCATGCCATACTGCTAAAAGTACCAAAAAAAGGGTTAGCAGAAAGGTTAGTCTAATAGATTAGTTAGTCAGATAGATTAGTCTGGCGTGAAAGCAAAACAGCTTTTGCGAAACTATCGGCAGAGAACAATTCCGAATGACCGCAAGTCAAACTGCAAGAAATTTGTTCACTTAATTTTGTTTGTTTGAAATAAATTATATTCGTTTATATTGAAATGACAAAATACTATTCTTGTGGGCTCATTTATAAGCTGTACCAAATTATAAAATTCAAGATATATCAGATTAAATGATTATCCAGTGGTGGTTCCTGGTAAAAATTTGAAGGTGTTCTGCAATGTTGCAAAAAAAACTATTTTTTATACTAAGTCTATCCTATGCGGCAAAATTTACGTCCACGACATATCCTCGGATTCTCGGTTGTGTCGCTCTCATCATGCCCCCAGAGAGCCAATTCAAAAGCTCCCCAAAATTTAGTGCAATTTATAATTTTTGATAAACCATACCTATTTTTTGACACATTTTCATTATGTACATTTATCCAATTAGCCATAATATTAGTTGACCCTAGAACGCAAATTCCATACAATTATGAAGATGGCTTTTAGAGTTTTCGTGTCCTGTAACCTCAAACTCAAGTGCTCTAGATCGGTAACCCCTATTTCCGTCCAAGCTTTAGCGCCAAAAAAAAGTAAGCAGAGAAAACGGTAAAATTTTTTTTTAGATAAATTATGAAATCTGCGTGTAACTTTTCCCACTACTTACACTAGATATAATTCGATCTTTTCTTCGTACGAATGTTTTAAAAATCACATTAATTAAATTAAAGACCACTTCCGTAGTAAAGTACAGTTAATAATTGTCAGCGATACACAAAAACTCGCTCTTGGTCATTCGCCGTAAACTAGAAAGCCGCGTTAAAAATTCGATACCAACGACCGCACCAACCACATTCAAAACTGGTACTGTCGCGGCTGCAGCGGACTCTTGGCTTATATCACGGGTAGCTTTAGACCGTAGACGGACACACGGCAATAAGGAAGGGCGCTTAATGACAGAGTGAGCCGGTACGTTATTCCATTGGTCGACTTCTTGCCGCCTGCAGTTTTTTATCATCCACAACGCGAATCGCGAATGCCAAGTAGGTATTATATTTGCTTTTTGGTAATAGAAAATATTTTAGTTAGTTTACTTAATTATTTTTTTGGGAGATCTTTATTTTTTGAGGAGCTCTGCAGCGCTTATGCACCAGCCGCCATTGTAATTATCTAAATCAAAAACATATAATTTCATTGGTAATAGGACATAAGAGTGAGAAAATACTATCAATAATTAATATAATTAATTATGCATTGAAATTACTATCAGGTGGTCAATAAAAAACGTAGCTTAAAAAATTTCGAAACATCATTTTTTTTTTAAATTGGGTACTCAAGTGACACTTATCGCACATTCAAAGTGTATGTATATGTAGTGATTTACTTACTGGATCACATTCAACATTAAGTGGTTCCTTGAAGTTCTGGGGTGGCTGAGGTAGAGATTTTACAATACTATTATCACCGTTTGTATTTATCGTATCATTGGTAAATATTTCTTTCATTTCAGTTTCTTCTATATCTTCTTCTAATCCGTCTTCATCATAATAGCTACCACACTGCTGCATCGGTTTATCTGCGCCAGTGAGAAGTGAACAAATTTTCTCCATTCTTACTACTATCTATAACCAAAACAAGTCGTATTATAGGATAAACAAACTTATACATCTACTTATGGAATTGATATTTATATATCAAATATCAGTAATAAAAGAAAAAAAGGTATAATCCACACTCAAAATAAAAGGAGAAACATCAAAACAGCTGCAGTGATCGATATTTCAGGGCAATGTTGTTGCCTTTGAGACTACAGTGCAGTTTCAGAAACCTGATCTGAGAAAGGAATAAGGAGCAATAATAAGCGATGGTGGTGGAGAACATATAAGTTACTATCTATTTATCCCTAGTAAGGGTTGAATACATAAGGTTTCTTAAAAAGGTGGAATTTCCCCAGAAACACCATACTTTAAGCGTGAATTGACTTGTGCATAATATTAATTAAAGAGTTAGTTGATCTCTACCTAAAAATCGCCTTAAAATTTTCAATAAATATACTAATGATGTCATTTTAGATACCAGTACTTCGCAGTGATAATGCCAGTTCATACATTCATCTATACCTGGATGAATTGCCCCAAAAATTGAACTTTATTTATGTTGTTTCTCTTTTGCCTATTGTGAAACCTAATGAGGTGGGTTGTTTCTGTATTCAAATATAAACTGTTATGAGAAAACCAATTGTTTATTGTACCTAATATTTTATTACAATTAAATGTTAGTATGTATCACATGGGACACCATAATAGAAATATCATCTCCATACATAATAACATATATACCTTTGATGGTAAAGAAGAGTTTATATCGCTTATATATAAAAGAAAAAATACAGGGCCCAATATGGAACCGTGTGGGACACTTACAGTTACCTCTTAAACATTCTGATTCAGCTCTTTCTATCAAAGTTTTGCTCTTATGATTTAGGCTCACATATTGTCTTCAACCTTCGAGAAAACTGGCTATCCTAATTGACCAACAAATGACCAGGGGCGGCTAGTGAGGCAAACGACGATGTACATGTAATTAATTATTGTTTCATATTCTTTAGGCAAATTTACATGCCTATATGAGAAGCAAATACCTAATAAAAAATAATATTAATCATCGTTGTTGTGAAATTATTAGCAGTTAATGTTTAATATGGCAGATTTAAAATAAAAGTATATTAATATTAATTATTACTTAATAATTAAGATTTACTGTATTGGTTTGGTAGTTAATATTTTGTCTAGCAGTTGGCAGCATCAAAAGGATATAAGCATATGGCCTTCTCCTCTCCACGCTCCCCCCCGCCATGCCTATTGAAACTCCTTAAACCTAAAGGATCTAATTGAGTTCTAAGCAAATATTTTTATTCTTTGTTAAATTCCCTTCACTTAGGGACCGCATAGCCGCGAGACTTGACCGGTAAGATTTCGATCTTCGAAGTTAAGCAAGCGGGCGTTGGTTGGCACTTGGATGGGTGACCTAGGCAGGCTTGGGCAGGACAGTGGCGTCCGCCTGAGACCTGGGAACACTAAACACCTGCTGCGGGCGCGTGGTCCCAGATAAGTGGTAATGAGTATCAGAGTAATTAATCTCGGTAACTCAGAACCATACTACCATACATAAAAATTGTAGACTTTGCCACCAAGCCATCCGTAATAAATGGGATGAATGGGAAGAAAAGTACTCAAGTAAAAAGGAGGAATGCACAAAGGGCCTAATGAGGCCTAAGTGCTGTAGTGGAAATAAAACACCACTGCACTGCCGAGCCATATACATACATACATTCCCTTCACTTATAAAATAATTTAGTACCTAATGTGGCATTTCCGATCACACTATCGTCATGAATAGCTATGCTATGATGATATTCCCCATTAGGCATATAGTACATAAAAATTCTTAATACGATACTGGATGCCGTGATCCGGCAGCAGGCCAACCGCTTCAGTGCATACGCAGCTAAGTCTGTATGGTGACTACGAAAATATTATGCGTTTCAACACTACGTATTGCGGTGTTTTAGACATATCAAAAATAATAAAATATGTGTTGGAATTTGGTGTTTATTACGGGTTGGTAATGATTGCCATGCAAAATTGTCACAGTTGATTTGATGCCTTCCCCATACTTAAAGAATTATTGAAAAACCAATTAAGAATTTTGTATTAATTACTTAATAGTAAGCACCTCTTTCATGCTTGGCCTCTTAGATGCATCATGATCCCAGCACTCGGTCATTAAATCTTCTATAGGTTGGGGACAATTTCTAAGTAATGGAGGCCTCTTTCCTTTATGAACTGCCCACATTATACTGAATGCTGATCCTCCTTGATTGTAAAAGGGTTTTCTTCTAGAAGTTACTTCCCATAAAATGATTCCCCAACTAAAGACATCACACTTTTCAGTGTATTTGCTAGAAGTAAAGACCTAAAAAAATTTAAAACTAGTAATCAGGAATAAATACACAAACATTAATAAAAAGTAGGAATAAATGCTCATTGTTTTAAATTATGTCTATGTGCCTTTGTGGTAGCCACACTTACTGAATTAATGACTAATGCCTAAAGGTACTGACACTACTGACTAATGCCGGTGCTAATACGCAGTGGCGGCTCCTCCATTAGGTCATTTGGTCAATGACCTCCCAATATATTTCCAAACAGAAGAAAATTTTTTAAATTTGGAATTATCATTTATTATCCTAACTATTCTAAGCGAATTAAGTATATAAACTCGACCGATTACT
>CAXKVY010012398.1:0-30880 GCA_964058915.1 Tetropium fuscum | reverse complement strand
ACACGTATCTTTATTATCTGGTCAGTGGGGCGACTATGTGACAAAATTAATTGTGTTTAAGGGGAAAGAAAATATAATTGTGTCATGTATGAGTATATCTGAAAGGACAAGGGATTAAGTACAAAAAATTCCATGCTTTTAAAAAAATAACGAATCGAACATGACTGCGATGCAAGCCATAGAAGATGCTGATACCCAAATTGCATCTAATAATTAATTTATCATCAATATATGAATCAATGTTCGTTGTTGTAGAAGAATTGATCGCATACTTTTGACGTTGTTAGCGAGACATCATGAAAATATTGTCTTTGGGAAATCCAACTGGGCAAAGATCCTACAAAATCTCTAATCTCCAATCTCAAGAGCTTCTCATATGACAAATAGTACCAGACGACATTCTGTTTCTGCATGATTTCAGTAGTTGCGATGTCACCTCTGCCATATGTAATCAAGGACTGCTTGCAGTTTTCAAATATGTAAATTCCGACCAACAAGAAATTATGATCGCAGGTGAAAAATTCCAGACTTCACAATACAGACGTGGAAAATATTAGTTTGAATACTGTACGGCTCTTACTATCTGCATCATCAGGATAGTCATCGAGGATGAGGATAGCATTATTGCCATCCATAAAGGGCGTCCTTTTTATTTCCAACCAAAATCTCCGATTAAAGCATATATATCTTAGAAACCTTCCTGAGAGAAGAAAATTGTATACTAAAACTTGTAGGTAGGAATTTTATTATAGTAATTAAGGTACCAAAGGTTTTATAAGGATAAAAACGCACCGAGATCGGTAGTGTACTGTCGACCGAGGGCGTCATTATCCTATAACACCCGTGGTGCCTTCAACGCTTAATGTCCTATTAGTCTGTTATTTAATTCAGTTATTTTTGAGACTTACGATTTATTAATTTGACATATATTACGTATATTCAAAATGATTTGATTTAAAATAGAGTGAAAATCAAAATTGTTTGTAAACGCATTAATATATAGCAACGCATTTGATTGTAATTGACGGTAATAAAGATATTTGTAATTTCTATTTTAGAATTGATATATTTCCGGTATAAATTTATCATGCCCAAGGGCGTTATAGATTTTCATAACTTCCAAGGGCGTTGTTTCTCATGTAATGTATCTCAAAATAGGATGGTTATTTCTAAATAACAGACTAGGACATTAACATATTTTTTACATTAACAGCAATTGATGTAGGTTTAGGTTTACGTTTTAAAATACGTGAAAGAAATGTTGTACTTATTTTTAAATATAAAACACAGTCTTAATATTTTAAATGTCAGGTGATGACCTTTTCTAGGAAATAGGAGATTTTGAGATATGGAAATAAATAGAGCATGCGATCTTAACAAGATTTTACCAAGTTTACAGAGTATTTATTCTGTAAACTTTTATTTTGCCTTTACCGAGTGAAGGACCTAGGAGTGATATTTGATCCGGCATTGTGTTTCATCCACATTATGAATACATTTATTTGTAATCGAAGTCTGAAAATAATTGGTTTTATTATAAGAAACACAAGAAATTTTACAAACACTAAAACTTTATATTTTTCATTTATAAAGAGCTGTTTGGAATATTGTACCGTTGTGCCTTATTATAATGACTTTATTCAGAGAATTCAACGAAAATTTTGTGAATATAATTATGTATTTTATTAAATATGAAAGATATAAATTATAACTATACTGAGTAATTTTTTATTCTCTTAATTATTTGTATTAATTATTTATTTTTATTCTTATATTAACTTTGGCAGTCACTTACATAACAGTAACAATTTCGAAGTGTTTTTTATCGAAAGTTATGTTAAAAATATCCCTGCACTTTATTTTTTATTATCTCTATTCATTATCTCTATGGGATAAATAATTAATCCATTAAAATCCGGAAACCCTAAAAACCTCGACCGTGGCGAAGGATATTAGCTATCGTTCATTTGGAAACCAGTCGTCCATGAAAATCAACGATCCTTACACCCCATTCCTTTCTCTACCAACCCTTTATCTGAAAATAATGATCAATCTCCGTTAGGTATGTAATAAAACTATCGCTTGAAGTGTGACATCTGATTATTATAAAAAAATCACCTGATTAAATCATCATCGAATATGACAAATCGTGGAATAAATGTTAACCAGGTTCTAAGCAACCTAAAATAAATAAGACTTTAAATTTAAAAGTAATTTAAAAATTCGGAAATTCATTGTGCAATTCTATTGTTTTTCCAATTTTCTAATAGATTCTAGAGATCGAGATCTACTATTGCTTGGAATAAGAAATTATTTGAAACTTATTATTTCTTTATTTTTTTTTACTGATTTTACAAACGTGAATAAAAAAAATCATAGTACATGTAACTTCTCAAAATTGCGTCACACCGGAAGCAATGTTGCGAAAATCGTACCTTTTGTTAAGAAAGCGCAATTATAATTTACAACTGTGACAAAAAAGTTTAAAACTTTCAAGATTAAACATTTTTAGGAGCAATTTTCAGAAGTATATTTTTTAGAAATACATTTTTGAAAATATACTTTCATGTATTTTAAAAACGTGTATAAAAGATCATACATGGCGCAAAATATTAAAATGACGTCACATCTACGGCACACACATACACTACACTGGGTGAATTTAATAACATAAGAACAATTATAAATTCAAAAAATAACAAAAAATAGTCATTCAAAAATAGTCAATTGAAAAATTTGACAAAATATATGGTGAAAATTATTGAACATTTTTTGGTAACAATATCCATTGCATATTATTTGAATGTTAATAACAGGGATTCACTATGGGTAATTGGACCGCCGGAAATTGAGTTGCTGACTTTGTTTAGCAGGCACATGTGCATTCCGCCTAGCAATTTGTATTTCATTATTGCCTCCTATTGACTATATTCACTAAGTCTAGTGATATAGAGACTATATATAGTATTTATTATTATAATGATGTATTATCGTAATGTGCATTTTATTAGTGTATTTATTGATATTTAATTGTTCATATATTGTTTATGAAATGCAGAACTCACTGAAGACGGGCAGGTACTGGAAAACATAATCTCCAATTAATTTTTTTTTTGTAAGTAATGAGAATTAATTACAAATTATATATATAATTACTAAAATATAATGTGTGAAATGTTTTAAATAATACCTGTTGTGAAACTCTAAAAATGATATATAATGACAATACGTGATTGGCAGGAAGGAAACGTTATTTTAAAGAAAGGTGAAGGAGTCCTAGGTAACTAAGGAATTATTGTTTTGTTTGTTACTAGATTTTCTTCACTACAAATAATAATTCAGTGTTTAATCAAGTAGTATAATAGTATCTAGGGTGTCCTAGATACTATTATACATAGCTGCTACAACAACAAATAAGGTATTGCAGTTTTGGAGTTGCCCCATTCCACCAGTAGGGGTCTCTACATCAGAGTGCAACAGTGCATTACGCGAGTGCTAGTGTTTTTTTTATATACAAGGATTAATGTTGACAAGAGAGGTATTAAACAAAACACCATTTTCATCATATAGGTATGTTATAATTTATTTGCATAATTTATATACATTGCTTAATTTTAAATATTTCTCATCTTGTTCGCCCAGGATTTAAATATCCCATGTTCTTTGTAGTTTAAGTTATGATAGGATGTCTTAGGTTATACTAAGTTTATTTCTATTCAATATTGTTGAATACCATCCAGCAGTAACGTATAAATAAATAGATGTATTAGTTAAAATTACAAACCAACCTCTTTTCTTCCAAGATTAATATAATAATAATTATTTTCATACACTCAATAATATTTGCAAAGTAATTCTTATAAAATTCAATATTATTTCTTAAGTATAAATTAAATTTCACAATATTAAAATACATGAGTACATAGAACCATTTTAAAAAAGGAACTAGTCCATTTTCAACTATACTTTGAGTTAAGCGTCTCCATCTCTGATTTAACATTTCATTTTAAGAATGCTATAAAAGTCTTTAAATTTTCTGTGTGTATTTTCTATATATAACAGAAGAAAAAAGTAGGAAGTTGCATCTGTTATTTTAATATGGTACATCCAGAGCAACTATCAACATTTAAAAGAGTCTAGTTACGGCGTTCAAAGAAGCAACAGCCACGCTCGTGAATTTTATAATTTTTCTTACAAAAAAGGAATTGAAAATTTAAATAAAAAGACTTAATTTGTGTTAAGTAAGCAATAATACCAGTGTATATGGTCTAGGAGCAGGAAAACTGCATGAATAAGTGTTGTCGTCGTTTATACGAGTAGAGAAGGGAGCTTGGTAGCGTCCCAGCCCAATGAAAGAAATTTTGCAGTCTATATATGAAACAGAAAAAGGAAACAAACTTTCACATTGAATAAAGTGATGTCAGAGTAAAAAACTACGGCCCAGCAGCTAGTAATATAAATTTGAGGTTAATAAATCCCTAGGGGGATACCAGAAAGGCAGTCAGCATTACAGAGGTAGTGCAGCGATATCCCGCTACATGACAACACCACCAGAGCCCAGCAGCAGTGTATTTCGCGTATAAGTGAAATCGAAAGCAATAAGTTTTGTGAGAGTTCATAAAAGGATTAACATATTTACAAGGTAATAAGCAATTCTAAACTTGCTAATATTAAAAAATATTGTATCAGAGGAGAAGTTGCGTAGGTTTTCGTGGCAGGATAGGAATAAAGTCCTAAAATGTTGTTTCCAAATAACCAAATTAAATAAAATAAACAGAGTCATATGCAGTCACAACTTCTTTTTTCTTGTTTTGCAATTTCAGAGAATAATTTTAAAAACTAATACAACTCTGAGCTTCACAAAAAATTTACATTTTTGACAAAAGTTTTGCATACAATTAAATTCAATTATGATGAGTCTTTAACTTCATTCGTCTATTAATCTTTTAAAGAAATTTTAAATAAATTAATAAGCCTAATTGGACCCCTCTAAGATGAAAAAGTGCTCATGACTAAAGTGATCCTTCAATTAAATAAAGAAAAATAATAAAAGAGAATGATTCAATAGGCAAGTAAATAGAGTAAGTATCCTATAAGGAGATTAAATATTTCTCCATCATACTACTATTACAATATCTCACTATTTCAGAAATTACATATAAATACAAAATAAACATATCACAGTTTATTTCACCAACGTGAGGTGATATTTATTTGATATATCAAGCTGCTGCTGAGTTTATGAATGGAGTGAAATTGCGTACCATGGCAGCTGCGACGACAACGAAAAATACTATTTTGAAAAGATAGAAAAAATGTACCCTGGGCTCCGCACCGGCGATTTGGGTCTTAGCAAGAAGCTATTACTTTTCTGACGAATCTGACGAATCAGCACGTTTTTACTAATATAATTTAATTAATATCTGAAATGAACGTAATCGAACTATCCATATTTAATTTCCTGTTCTATCCCCCTTTATAAAACAGCTAAGTACATAAAATATCCAGTTCTTTAAGTAAACACCGATTTCCTTTTTCTATCCTATCTCAAGACACAGCAGAGAATGGATTAATTAATTTATTACAGTTTGCACTTTTCGCTTTCGTCTATAGGATTACTTGATAAGCGTAGTTTAAATCTACGGTGTGTATTCGAACCATTTAACCGGTGAGGGCATTCAATTTAGCTAAATGAGTTAAGGTGCAGTGAAGAATTAATTGTTAATTTACATCATCATCCTAAGCTGCGATAGATGTGCATATACCCTTAGGCGTAGACGAACTGAAGGTGTTTAAACTCGACTTGAGTTACTAACATTTGAAGGGCGCGTTAGCTTGAAGTGACGTTTAACTCGTTTATATTTGACTTATCTTGAATATAAAGGTAGCATTGGTAATAGTCTTGTATAGGCTTAGCTCTGGTGTAATGAAGTTAAGTGTTCTGAATACTTAAACGGTTTATGATTTAAGCAGAACTCCCAAAGCTTACAATTTTATTCGCTATTAAATGCATTGATTAAACTATTCGCATGACGCTGTATGTGGAGCGAAATCGGCTTACTCGAACATATATTTGCAGTGAGTGAGATATTATGATATCTTCAGTGTCTAACCACTATTAAAACTAATAAAACCAATTAGAAAAGCAATCTGCAGTTAATAATTTTACTATTCTCAATTAGTATGTATAAACTGAAAAAGTAATCTGGGTATTTTCCAATAAATAAGAAACTTTAGTCTAAGAGGTATCTATACCTGACTAATGAGTCTTGTTGAGTGACTTATGAAACTCGTAGTGTCTATCCCGCTTTCTTATAAAAGGCATTCAGGCCATCGTCCACTTGTATTCAGGCCATCGTCGTGCGTTTGCGTTGTGGCTGGTTTATGAGGTAGTTATTTGACTGTTATTTTTTGACTGTTATTGCTTGACTATTATTAAAAAGAAATCATCTTCGACCCCCCATGCAGATCAGTGCATTTGAGGTATTTGATCATGGTTGCTGCAATATGGCAAAACCCATGTCCCTCATCAACAAGGTTCTGTAGGCCAATTAAACTCATATTTGCGAAGGAAAAATCAAATACAAAAAATTCAGCCAACAACTTGCCAGTTTAAAGATTGAAATGTCAATCATATTTTTAAGTTAATGATCGATGGAAAAACCTTTGGAGTAATAAGCAACTCATCCACCCAAACCTGCGGAATTTGTAAAGCCACTCCGAAAATTATGAATGGCCTTGGAAAGATTTCATTGCTTACATCAATGGTATCTCCGGTATTTGAAAGTAAATCAGATACCGGAAAAGCAAAGGCTCATCAATGGTATCTCAAATCTCCATGCGTGGATCAGATGCCTGGAATGTTTTTTACACATATCATACCATACCGGCTTGAGTTAAAAAAATGGAACATGATTTAAAAAAAGGCAAATGAAGGAGAGAAAAGAATATATTATTAAAAGATTAAAAGATGAGTTATCTCTTTTAGTTGACGTTCCTAAACAAGGCTTCGGAAGTAGTAAAGATGGAAATACGGCTCCTAGATTTTTCCGTCAGTATTCTTCGCCTGCTTCCATAACTGGCCTCAACATAACTGGCCTCAACGAAAACTTCCTTAAAAACCTATTTGTAATATTAACAACACTATCATGTGGATATGAAACTAACGTAGACGCATTTGCTAAGTATTGTAACATTACTGTCAAAATGTTCGTTAATCTGTACCCTTGGTATTATATGCCTGAAAGTCTCCATGAAATATTAATTCACGGCCCTGATATAGTGAGTTTCACTCAAGAAAGTTTTCGCGGGAAGTAACTATGAGATATATATTTAATGGCTTTTTAATATCTTCAGATCCCTATATATCGTCATTATCGCAATGTATAGGTAACCGTTCAAATAATAGAAGAACCTTTATGTCAAGAAGTTCTTAATTTGTTATGCGAACCTAATATTATAGAGACCAACATTTCTTCTGATAGCCAAGAAAGTGATTCTCATGAGAAATAAATGTTCCTCCTTTAGATTATTTTCAGTTAGTGTTTATCTTTATTAATTTATTTAACAAGTAAATAATTGTTTGATATTAATATTTAATGTTTAGCTTTAGAAATTATCTATTTGTTAGCTATTTTGTCTGAATAGTTGTTTTATTTTTTATTTTCTTTGAAATAGTTAAGTGTTTTAAGTTAAGTGCAAATCTCTTTTAGGGTTGGATATTTTGATAATATCTCTGATAAGTATTTGAAGGCCCCTACAGGCTTTGCTGATTTGCCTTACTCTTAATTTTAGAATTAGTGTGAATTCTCTGCGCGGTTGTTAGAGACAAAAAACTCAATCATTTTTTGGTCGGAATTTCTAGCCTTTGCTCTCAGGGGTTATAATTAATATTTAATGAAAAATATAATGAAGAACTACCATGGATTCCAAGTTCTTCCAATGTCTACACATGGTATAACTGACCTACAAAGGCTTAGCGCTCAAAGTTTTGAAATAGGTAATCCAAGGTAGCGAGAGATAGGAACTAGGTAAACGTTCAGTCTTCTAAATTCATAAATTCTTTGGTATGGTTATATGGTACAAGACTCATCGGCAGCATGAAGTCTATCTTCTCATAACTTTATGGCACTATCTAAAAATGTTTAATAAGTTAAAAATAGAAATATTTGTATGTCGAACTGTCTTTGAGTAAGACAGAAAATTTCTATATAATAAACCATAATTATGTATAAACATGGTGTGTATAATAATAAACTACATGTTATTAACCCTGAATATAGTAACAATTTGTATAGCATGCCTTTATTTAGTCTAAGTTTAAACATAGCATAGCAGATATAACTTTTCTATATTTCCAGAGTATTAGTGAACGGAATACAACATAATTAAGATCAAAATTTAGAGAAAAATTCAGGCCTAATTTTGTATTTAATCATTTTACAGAAATATGTATATTAGAAAAAGATCTTAATCTGACAGTTTGAAAAATAAATTAAATATTGTTGTCGTCATGGTAACATTGGAAGGTTATATATTATAGACCTGCCTCTAGAAAGCCAAGAGCGTCCCACTTTGTGAGCAAGACACTGCACGACGCTCGATTTTCCAAAATTAACCTACAATTTAAAAAACATATTTAGCTAGACCATAGAGGCAGCTATAGGAATTTATAGGTTAGGAAAATTGATGTGAACTGTCAAGTGGAATCAAAGTATCATTTACTTGTAGCAAAGTATTAGCTATACATAATAGTATTATAGCTCTAGTAATTATGCAAAGCAATAATAAAAATAATAAGTGCTACTTTTAAATTAAAAATTAAAGTAAAGTTCGTGAGTGCATCAGTAATCAAACCGAGTATATCGAGTCGGTATCCTGCTACGAGGGAAATTTCCAAACAGGTATCATCACTTCACAATTTACTTAATCACCAAGATAAATAAATTTATAAGCAATAAAGCCTAGTAACAGGTAGTTGTGTAGTCGGCCATTACAGCATCATCTGTTTTTATCTACTGCACTCTGTACTCTTCCGTCAAGTAAATAAACTCTACAGTACCAAAATAATTTTTCATTGTACATGCTGGCTAAATATATCGGCGTTCTGAACAATTTTTTAAATTAAAATCTATAAAGGCAATTTGAATAATGAAAGGCGGCACAACTTTGAAGCGATAAAATTAAATTTTCTGAAAATAATTTCTTATTTAAAATAATTGTTTTTAACGAAAAGATGCTGCGAGGCTACCGGGTCAGTGCCTTTCGCTGAACTCTCTTTGTATTACTAAAAATATCCATTATTGATTTTTAACATAAATACTACACTCATAATATTAATTAAAATGTCTTCTGTGGATATTTACATGACGTTACATGGATATTTATATGTCGTAACAAGGGAAGATCTGTTTCAAAAAACAATTGTACTTTCTTGGTGACATGTGTTTTCTGTTCGTTGCAAACATATGATGAGCAATCACATTCGTCTAGTATTTTCACATTTCTTATTTTCACTTAATAGTAGTAATTTTTGTATATCACACTATAAGATTATTTTATTTAGCGCTGTTATTTACATTTTCTGAACGCTTTAGGAATATTGAAATAACTTGTTGGTATCACCGATGTTTAACCCACACCACTCTGATTTGAGGCTAAACTCTAGAAATCCTCTCGATGCCAATGCTTTAATAGGTATGTTTTGGATTGTACTTAGTTTGATAATTTTAAATCAACTTTGGTTTTGGAACCCTTTATTTTTCACATGGGCAATCGATTTTACGTCAAAGAACATAAAACTTTTTTCCGAAACTTTTTCTGGAAACGGAAATAGGTTATATTATATAGGTCAGACTTATTTTGTTTCCAAAATTGAAATTTTCAAACTGTATTTTTCCCTCGCGAACTCACCGTCTCTGAGAAAAATCGCAAGAGATAAAGAAAGAGATTCCACGCAAAATTCTAATAACTTTTCGTCTGAGCGAATTTATTCAATTGGTGCAAAACTGAATTAATTTTTCTTCATATCTCAGTAACTCTCTTTGAGATAAATAATCCTACAGACACTGAGGTGGTAATATTATGGCGGTGCCGTGGGTAAAGTAAAGCTTTAAAACCCAATGAGGTGGAAATAGTAGGTCTTGAAATTGCTGCCAAACTCATCACCTTTGCTATGCCACCAGATCACAAATAGTTATGGAACTATTTGGGACCCACTACAACTTTACTGTGTAACCCCAAACCCATTGCGTCTTCCGTTTCCTTATCGTTTATTTTAATATAATTATACCCCAGTAAGACATATACCACAATAGATTGCATGTGAAGGGTTATTAGCGTCCCGTATTAATAGGGAATATGTATAAACTGCATCAAATTGCGAGTAAACTGTGTAAATCGATACAGCCTGAACGCTAAAACGAAAACAAAACATTATTGCGGTTAAGTTTGGTTTACCTTTTGCGATGCCATATTTGCCTTGTGTGGGTTACATTCTTGTTTTATATCCCAACACGTATTTCACGCGATTTAAAAAACACTAATCACTAAATCAGGACTAAATAATTGATTTTTCACCTACATTTCAATCGAAAAAAAAAACGGTTAAAATAATACTTTGTTTACTTTGGAATGGTACACTGGCGAGAAAATAGATTAACCTTTGCTACGTTGCCACGTTTCTCTGAACACGGCTATCTAAGTAGAAATGAGGCTATGGAAATGCCATCTTCTAATGGGTTCTTTTTATTCGTGCTTTACGTTTACAAAATGTAAATTCTGGTAAACTGCATAGCCCTCATAAATTCCTAGGAAGTTTTAGATGTGTTATTCTTCAGCAACATTTTTTGTATGGTTTGATGGTTCACTGTGGGGGCATTTATTATTGAACTTACGTCAAAAACAATAATAATATTAATATTTTATTAGCCAAGAAAAAGACACAAAATTATACATGTGGAAAGTCAAATATACAAAAAAAATAAACAATTAAATAATAAATTGGTGACATGGTATGATACAATATAACAAAAATAATGTAAATAATAAATATAATACATATTATAATAATACAAGCATATATTAGAAACATTTGCACGTGTCAGTGTCAAATAGCAAGACAACGAAATCGATAGTAATAACAAAAGCCAGCATCATTTACCACTTATAAAAACATCACTGCATTGCAAATACCCCTAACTGACAGATATTCTTTTGTTATATTTTTACATTTGCTGTAATCAGATATACCTACATCGGATTTTTTTAGGAACAGCATTACAAAATTATGCAGTTTTATTATGGGGATTTTTTAAAAGCACTTTTATGGTGAGAAGGAATACTTAAGCTCACAATGTCTGGTCGCACAATTGTGAAAATGTGCTCGGTTTTTAAAATGGCTTAGGTTATTCTTAGTAAAAATTAAGCATTTTAAAATGTAAATAGAACATGTGAGAATTTGTTTTTCTTTAAATATATCCCTACAGCTCCCATTCACTTTTAAGTTGAAAATTAATCTATTAACTTTTTTTGACATATGAAAACTGACATACCTATGAAATCGTTACCTATGAATACCCAAAAATGATTTTCTGTGAAATCTTATGTTGTTTTATGAAGAAATATTCACAAGATCAAATAATTCAATATCGACTTATATAATCAAGTTCTTGCAGAGAGTATAATATACCGTTCATTTAATTCCGAAACCCACGTGACATATTTATATTGAAAACCTCAAGCACGTCTTTGATCACCATAATTGATGATAATTTGAATTGACTATGAATTGACATTTCATAGGGAATTTTATTTACTTATTTACATGGTAACTTCTTAAATACCAACTTATAAAATTAAGAAAAAATATCATAAAATTTGATTCACTAGTAAACAGATATAAACTGATCACGTGGGTTTCGGGATTAAATGAAAGCCAGGAATAAGAAATGTACATGAAATAATTCTTAATAAAGCTGTACTAATACAATATAATCAAAATATATCGATCCCCAAACTCGAAACAGACAAACTTATTTTAACACAATTGAATACATAAAATCACATTAAATTAAATTAGAATTAGCTAAGAAATATTTATCAAATCTGCAGGCCTCATTGAGCGATAAGGATGTCAAATTTGTAGCCATCTCCGGTAACATATTTTTGTTGCTCGAGCTTTCGTAAGTGATTGAGGTGGCCTGGTACTCGAGGAAGGCCTTAAATTGCAAGACGCCCGGGCAGAAATCCAGGAAAAGTGTAGACGCAGGCGGGCGGGCTGGAAATGCAATTTTCTCAAATTCCATTACATACGCGAGATCCTGGCTTTTAAGATGAGTGCGTGTACAGTAGACGCCAAATTTGAAAGCCATTTAATAAAGGTTTTTCATGACTTTCTCCAGTAGGGTGGAGGCTGTTTCTCGGTTTATGGTGCATTGTAAATTTGTAATTCCAATTGATGATCTGTATGAATGATGTTAGGATTTCCATTTTGCAAGGGAATTAAACGACAGGCAATTGATTTTCTTTCCGAACCGAACATTTTGAAAGTTTTTAAAATTTTAAGACGAACACTTACAAAGAGAAATTACTTAAACTTACTTAAAAAAAATATCAACACCTTTTGTCTGTAGAAGAAATATAAATATATTTATAAATATAACATAATAACAATGCTTTGTTTCTCTTGCACATATGTAAAAACAGATTATTCAATAGGTTTACTTTTCTTTTTTGTTACACATAGCTGGTCATCAAAATTAGAAGTGGGTCTCTGTTTTAGTTTTTTTTTAAATTAATTATACATTTTTGAAATCACTAGGAAGCTGATTGTATTATTTTGGAACAAGATATGAAAAACTATGTGAAAATGCAGCGGTGTTGTGTTGTTCTTATTTCGTGATGACTTAAATGTCATCAATTTTCAACCAACCAGCATCCTCGAATTTGTGAGTTATATGAGTTTCCTAATACCATAAGATTAACGTATACATGAATTTAGAATAATCTGAGGCCTATTTCTATCAACTTCTAACAGATATGAGCCAAACACAACATCACAATATGATAATTTGAATATGATATTTTGAAAAAATTAAGGATTCACACAATTTTAACTTTCGTATCTGATTAATGATATTCCGGTCTGGGTATAATTGTTTTAGGATACTGTAAGATGTTTTTAGTAAGTGATTTATATGCTTAGTAAATCTTAGATCCGAATCGAACCAGATTCCTAAATTTTTACATTCAATAACTGTTTTAAGCTCAGTATCTCCCAATGAGATGTTCAACAAATTATTGGCAGTTAATCTTTTCTTTTTTGGACCGAATAATATAACCTGATTTATTTGGATTTAATTTTAGTGTATGTCTAGTGATATTTTTAAAAGAGGATTTTAATCTTTATTTATTTTGTCGTTAGTGATTAAATAGTTAGTAGAGAAATTATAGTAAAGTTGTTTGTCGTCTGCATAGTGATGACTATTAGTCATGAGGTGATTACTATATGGAAGTCGCATATATGAATAGAAATACAATATAATAGTAGTAATAGTATAATAGTAATAGTAATAATAGACATAATAGTAAGGGAACCCTGTGGAACATCGAACTTAACTGGCAGTTATACACACACACGAACACTATAGAAATAGGAAAATCTTCAAAATAAATATAATTTTTCAAAGAATCAGAACTACCTATAGGAGACCTAACATTCATGTGAACTACTTTAAAATTAGACATTATTTAATTAAAATGAAACATATCTAACGTATTTGATTTTTTTATTTACATGAACAAGAAAAGCCAGAATAAAAGGTTAATTTCAATAGGTTAAAAATAGTTAATCAAATCAATACAAAAATGTAATATACCTACTTTCCTACTTTCGCAGCGAAAAGTATAATAATAGCGTTCGAACGTGGGACTTTGCAGTGCACAGTATTAATAATATTAACATAAAACACAGTAATAATATCATAAATGACAGAAATATTGTTTAGAAATCGGATTCTTTTAATATACTGATTTCCTAAGATTATCCTTATCAGATCGTATCCTCTAGGTGCTTGCATATTTCTCCCGATGCCCTCGTTAGACTATAACTATACAGATATTAGCTTCGATTGGGTTAATTAAAGTTCTAGCGGTGAAATATTGTGAACATAAATGCCCGATAAATCCGTAGCTTCTGTTCTCCACTTCAAGCTAATCTATTTGAGTTGAGCATTTAGAAAGTATAGATTGGAGTAATCACGTTATTTTGATCTTGGTATCACAAAGGTTGCCTATATATAATTTGCCCTGTCAAACCCTCCTCATGGGTTTAATAAATGCGCTGTAGTGGCATTTTTTTCGGTAGAAAATAAAATATTCCGTATATTTAGGATGTTTTAATTTGTTTCAATGGTTTCAATGGTTAGGTATATAAGTAAAAGCAGCATATCCAATTAAGATAAATATTAAAAATAATTTTGAATATGAGAGTAAATGTCTGTTCATTTAGATAATTTCAGTCGATCTAACCGAGTTTTGCTTTAAAGAGACCTTACATGAGTCAGCTATTACTAACAAGTGAAATTAGCTACAGAAAAAGTTGCTAGTATTGTCGGTACATTATGTTAAACCTGTCGAACAACTGTTTGGAATGCAAACATATATGTACTTGTTACAATTAGAATTAAAAGTTAATACCTATGCAAGTTACGTTTCAACTTGCAGATTGCATTAGCTTTGACCTCTGAATTTAATAATTTTGCGTTTGAGATTAGTGCCATTTCTGTGCTGAATGACTAATTACATGAAAGCTAGGATAAGCTTGTGGGCTACTTATATATTGTGTGTGAAACTTACCACGCCCTGTAATTGAAGAACCAAAATATGTCAGTAAAATGAATTATTTTGTAAAATCTCAACCAATTTCCAAAAATTACGCACTGCTATGACCATGAAAAGGGCTCTCAAATGATGTGTAACACGTGGGGTAGTTCCATTTAAGAATTCTAAATTGATGTTGCAAGGGGGATGAACATATCAAGACCACTTGACTGTAAAAATGTTCCCCCCTAAAATTAAAATCGACGTGTTCGGGCGAATTCCCAAATATGTTGCGGTTTTTCAATTACACGGGGTGGTAAGTTTTAAAGTTAACACAATATATATGTATTATGGTGCTCTTATAGGGATTTGGAAATACCTTCACGTCTTGGTCTATTTCATAATGTGATCCAGAATATTCCCGGGCTGTTTCAATTAATTATTAACGGTTTCGTGCATAAAATGCCTCAAAAAAATATTCAAGATATTTGAACGAAAATCGAGGCAGATATTAATTAACATTTGAATAATCGAATGCTTTGTCTTCTGAAAAATAATTCAAATGACGAATTTATTAAATATTCACGCTGCGTAATAATTAATATACTTAAAAAATACTGGTATAAAGAGAGGACTCTTGGCAGTTGTTTGGACAATAAGCCACTTTAGACCCTGGCTCTTAACAAAGTACATTTTGACGTATATAATAAGTAATTGTTTCCTCCATATTTGTAAGAGCTGTGATATAGTAATAGTCATAGTAATTTTTTCAAGTAGCAGCCTATTCTTTAACAGATTTTGGTAGATCAAGTTGTTGTGATTCCCAATGTATTATTTCGTACCATCGAAATCCAGATAACCATAAATTGTTTCGACATTACCAAATTATTATGGTGTCAGTGTTACTAGAATGAAAACAACTCTTAATAGTAATGTTAGACCCTAATAACTTGATAATATTGAAAAATCCATGGCATCTGGATTTTTATGTTATGAATTTTTCAACTTTAACAATAATATGGCTGTATAATTGATATCTGTGACATGAAACTAGTATATTTGGATTCGTAAGGACTTAATCTATCAAAATATATTTACAACCTATAGGTTACTATTTAAAAAAAAAATGAATACTCTTTTTTGCAGCAACCTAGTTGTCCCAAATGAACAGAGTATAGCATAAGCGCAAGCAAACACTTGCCCACAACAAACGAACAGAGTATAGCTCAAAGGCAACCAGCTACGGGCCTGATTGGTCTAACCATATTATCGTTATAGTTCAATAAATAATCGCCACTAAAATCTGTTTTAAGTGAAATTACAATAGACAAGTCGTATTCATAATTATGTCAGTTTCAGTTTATTAGCAATAACTAATAAACTGTGTCTAAATTAAAGGATTAATATGAAAGCATAGGTCTCGATAAGAGGTTCGAGATTTATAGCTAGGAACCAAGTATAAAACGTAGAGGGAACAGGCCAAGCAGAAAGTTAAGTTAGACGTAAGAAAGTGGAATTAACCGTAAATATATGTTCAGAATTCAGAATATATCATGATCGAGATATGATAGTGTTAAGTGTAGTTATGAAAATTAAATTTTATGAATCAATCTGATTGGTAAAATTAAACTAACAGTGCAAGAAACAAGTATGTAATCAGGAAGTTGTTTTGTTTTCGAAAACGGAGAACATCCGTAGCAACAACCAGCATTTTAAAAGCCACGCTTTTAAGTTTTGCAAAAGATCTTAAGTAAAAAGTGAATAAAACTGAAAATAATCAATTTAAGTTCGTGCTAAGTAAGCAGTAATACAATTACATATAGTATTGGAGCAGTGAAACTGCAAATATAAGTGTTTTTCGTCAATTTTACGTCGAAGTGTAAAAGGAAGAAGCTTAGTAGCTTCTCAGCCCAGTGAAAGATTACAGATTAACAACAATCAAGGACAAGATACAAACTTCCAAAGTGAGACTATCGAGTGAGAGTAGTTTGGAGACAATAGCAGAAGCAAGTGGCTTAACATTAGGGGTAGATAAATCTCATGGCGTAAGCAGAGTACGAGCGGAACCAGCCAGCATTCCAGAGGTAGTGCAGCGATATTCCGCTAGATGACACCACCACCAGAGCCCATCAGCGTAGTTCATTGGTTCGCGTACATTCGAAGGTGACAGGTGATTAGTGTAGGTACATAAAAATGATTAACTTTATAGTAAAAAGGTAATAAATAATCAAAGATATTCTAATTAGAAGGAATACTGTTCTAGAGAACTTAGTCCCATATTAAATAGATTTTAAGTTCAGTAGGTTTTTGCAGTATAGTTATACGAATTTTAATTTTTATTGAATATTAACAATATCTAGTAATAAACATAATGATATGTAACTTCTTCTTTCTAGTTCTGCAAATTTCAAGTAAATAATTTAAATAACAAACAGTATAGCTACCATAGTATTGAGCATCATATAAATTTCAAATTTTTATTAAAAAAAATTTGCACATAGTTTAACATCAACAATCAACAATGTTGAATAGATAATTTCCATTTAAATAAATTCAATCAATAATAACTAAGCCTAATTGAACCCCCTCTGAGGCAAGAGCACTTTTAGCTCTAAAATGATCCTTCATTTATCAAAATAATGCTAATAGTGCATAAACATCCCAAGTGAAAAATAAGTATCAACTCTTCTAAAAGTTAAAAAAAAAAGTAAAAATTTATTTTCACTAGAACTAGCGTCCAATTTTAAAATAAGAAGGATTCATCAGGGAAATGGTAAGAGAGTAAGTATCCAATAATCAATATTTATTTATATTTATAATATATATACATATATATATATATATATATATATATATATATATATATATATATATATATATATATATATATATATATATATATATATATATATATATATATGTATATATATATATATATATATATATATATATATATATATATATATATATATATATATATATATATATATATATATATATATATATATATATATATATATATATATATATATATATATATATATATATATATATATATATATATATATATATATATATATATATATATATATATATATATATATATATATATATGTATTAGCTTGAAATTCTTTGCTATTCATATTTGTTTTGTGAAAAGTAATTTTGGGTTTGTAGCATTTCATTACATAGAGAAATAAGCAAATAGATGAGTAAGAAGGAAGATACACTTACCAGTGCTATATCTGGATATAGATACGGAAACGAACCACTTAGAAGTTGTACAAGTTCTTTCACCTTTATTGAGGATCTTCAGAGCAGTGTACGATTTGTTTCATTGATCATTTATAGTTGAATCTAAAATATTAATACTCCAACATTGGCAGTGACGTTTTATGACATTAGTTTTTGACGGGACTCAAATTCTTAGAATACACAAACCTAGTCTACTATTTATACGTTCCATTTGAACATATTATATATAAAAGCATTAGGAATACAGTTATCCAGAAGATGTTAAACTTTAAAATGCACAAAATCTTGTTGAATCTATTGAAAAATAACTACTTTCTACAACTATATGCTGGAGAATATTGAATTACATATACAATAGAGTTCTGAAGCACTCAAAGAGGGAGTGATACAGAAATTGCTTGCTTAGTCAAAGCTAAAATCATTTGTTGGTCTTATGTATTAATTGTTTCTTGGAAAATTCGAAAAAAATACAATTCCTGGATATAAACTGCTGTTCAAAATTATCGCACCACGTTAATATTTGCTAAAATTTGGAGTCTCATAACTTTTTTACTTTTAGTCCAATTTTGATAATTTTTTTAGAATACTGTAGATAAAACGACTAATTTCAACTTGCATATCCAGTCTTTTGTTAACTGAGGACGGTTTAGGTATTATACAGGGCTAACTAAAAGGTTGTTATATAACCCTAATTTTAAAACACTCGGTGGAATAATTTCGTAACCAAATTCTTTAAAAATACCAATTTTTGTTAAGAACCATTCCTTTCCTACATTTTGTTTTTTGGTCCTTTCTTTAGATACATTGGTTTATTTTTAAGAGCAAAATGAATTTGTCACCAACAGTTCACTGTTAATTTACTCTGCTGTTACAAGTGATATGTAAAACGTAGGCGGCATATGTCAACCAAAAAACAATGATTGGGTGTATGCAATCTCATTTTGACACATTTTTAAAAACAATACGGTGTTGAGGAATATTCAGCAATTTAAAATAATGAATCGTGTGAGACATTTGACAGCATTGGAATGTGTAAGAGCGCAAACTTTGGTTGAAGAGGGTAGAAGTATGCGATATATTTCTCGAATTCTGGGTGTTAACCATTCGACAATAAGTCGAATGTTAGAACGTCACAGGGCAACTGGTTCTCACTCCAGGAGACATGGGCAGGGTAGAAAAAGGGCGACGAATGTTAGGGATGACCATTTTCTCCGCCAAAATGCTTTAAGAAATCGGACAGTAACAAGTTCGCAATTGAAGAGTGAACTTGAGATGGTTAGAAATGTTCAAGTTTCTGCTCTTACTGTAAGGAGAAGACTACGGGAGGCAGGTTTGATCAGTAGAAGGTCCATAAAGGCACCAGAACTTACCAGGGCTCAGAAGGTAGCTCGATTACGATTTGCACGAGCACATGAAAATTGGACTATCGATGACTGGAGGAAAGTCCTATTCTCCGATGAAACAAGAATAAGCCTAAAATCTTGTGATGGGCGGCAACGTGTGCATAGAAGACAAGGGGAAAGGGAAGTTGCCTTCAATTTCGTTCTAAACGAACCCTTTGGTCGTAGCTCCAAAATGTTTTGGGCGGGTATTTCTTTCGATGGCCGTACGGAGTTAGTCCCTATTCATGCAAGGGCAATGAATGCGGAATACTACGTAGAGAACATTCGCCAGGAGCATGTAATGCCCTATGCTCCGTTTATTGGTCCTGATTTCATATTCATGCAAGATAATGCAAGACCACATGTAGCAAGAATTTGTGTTGAGTACTTGAATGATGTCCATATTGATGTTATGGACTGGCCAACACGAAGCCCGGATTTAAATCCCATCGAACACCTATGGGACATCATTAAGAGAGCAGTGAGACGACGTCTACCAGCCCCACAGAACCTTCAACAGCTGGAACAGGTTACTCTTCATGAGTGGGATAATATTCCTCAACCCGTCATTCAAAACCTCATTAGAAGTATGCCACGGCGGATTCAAGCTGTAATCCGAGCTAGAGGTGGTAACACAACCTACTAGGGATCAGCTCACATAATTATATTTCTTTGTTTTCCTTTGTTTTCTTGTTAATTAAAAAATGTTTCTTCTCACCCTGAAAGTTTTTTCAATTGATTTCTGTATGGTGCGATAATTTTGAACCAATGCATCTAAAGACATGGACCAAAAAACAAAATGTAGGAAAGGAATGGTTCTTAACAAAAATTGGTATTTTTAAAGAATTTGGTTACGAAATTATTCCACCGAGTGTTTTAAAATTAGGGTTATATAACAACCTTTTAGTTAGCCCTGTATAATACCTAAACCGTCCTCAGTTAACAAAAACTGGATATGCAAGTTGAAATTAGTCGTTTTATCTACAGTATTCTAAAAAAATAATTAAAATCGGACTAAAAGTAAAAAAGATATGAGACCTCAAATTTTAGCAAATATTAACATGGTGCGATAATTTTGAACAGCAGTTTATTTATTAGCTTTGACATTCTTTGCTATTCATATTTGTTTTGTGAAAAGTAATCTTATATGTATACATATAATATTAAATTATTAAATTTATAACATTACATATTATAATATCATAGTATTATAAGATAAGAATAAGGGCATCATATAACAGATTTTTAGACTTGCGATAAAATTGGGGGAGGGATCTTGCGGCCTAAATAACCAATAATTTCCGGTGGCATCGCCTGTCAATGCGGTTCATCATCAGATTTCCCCCTATCCCTGGAGCAAACTATATTTTTTGCTTTAGCCCACATTACCCGCGCCAGGATATGATTTGCTGACGAAGCTGCAATTTATTTATTGGATTGCTTCAAATTGAAAGTAAAAATATATTTACGTTTCTATACAGAGAAGCGACGAATAATTTATTTAGAAAGGAACTTTATAGATGAAGTTATTCAATTCATGAGACAAATAAGTCTCTCGTTTTCATTGGGATTTTTATAGCACTTGAATTAGAACCCATAAAGAGTGTTTTCAGGCTGTGAAGATGTCCATGAAATTTTCCGCACGAATGCAGCTTTTCAAGTGGCCTTACTTTTGCTACTAAAGCTCAGGAAAGTGCTAGTTCGTTCATGCTTACATGGCTCGCAGTTCGCGATACTTGGAAAGTCTAGAAAATTGAGGGAAGGCGTGAAATATGTAGTAAACCATTTACTTTGAGGCAATATATTGTTGATTATTTGTTGTTGAGAGTACAAACTTAAATATTAATAGACACAAAAAAGCGGTATTTAAATTTTGTTAAAGGTTTTCGCGGCCGGAATTATTTTTAATACATCATGGCTTCCAGGATATTTCCATGTTGTAATACTGTTTCCCTATTGAGATACTCTCGTGTCCTCACAATGGATGGCCCATGTCCACCGACCTAACCACACAGTATCCCATTCCTTAGAATGTTAAAAAAATGACATTTTGCCGTTCATGCAGTACATTCTGGAATCTGGAATCTGGAATATGTCCGGAGTGCGGATCGAGATCCGCTGCACTTAGGCCCCATCGGGGCCCTTGTGCTTCCTCCGTGAGGGAAATGTCTCCCTAGGTCATCGACCAGCCCAATGTTGTACAAAAGGTGATGATGTTGCCCAGGGGCATTTCCCTAAAATTGGCCATAGAAGGCCAACGTTCCCCCAATATGGATTCTCTGGTCGCTGACACGGCGGGACATTCGCAAAGTACATGCTCGATCGTTTCATCTTCTTGTTCACATCCTCTGCAGATGGGTGTGTCACTTTGTCTCATGTTATAGAGGTGTTTCCTTACCCGGCAGTGTCCGGTTAGGATTCCTGTAACAAATCGCAGTTTATCCCTGGACATTGCCAGATAGTTCCTCGCCGTCTCTTCGCTGGGATATCTCAAGAGATTTCTGGCCAGCTGACAGCTACTTGTTTCGCTGCAACTGGTAGCGTACTTGAAGGACCAGGCCCAAGGATACTCAGGTTGGCTGCCTTCTTGGCCAGTTTGTCAGCTTCTATATTGCCGTTGCATTGTGAGTGTCCTTTGACCCAGCACAGGCAGATGTTATTCATCTGACATGCTCTCACAAGTGCTTGGTGACATTCCCATGTTGATCCTTTAGTTATTTTATAATTTTTCAGGGCCAGTAGTGATTGTCTACTATCTGTGCAGATTCTTATTGTCTTGCCCGTTATTTCTCTGCGAGTAATCTCTTGTGCGGCTATGGTTATACCAGCGAGTTCTGTTTGTACTACACTGGCATTTTTATCCATAGTCCAGCTGCATCGGAGTCGCAGATTCCTGGAATATATACCACAGCCTGCTCCATCCTTTTTCTTTAATCCGTCCGTGAAGACATAGTTTACACCTTCAACGCCGGCCTCGTCTTCACCAGTAGTATGTATGGTGTAAGGTTTATCAAAGACAAGCCGAGGCGGAATACCATCTGCACATGTCTGTAAAAGGGGTATCTTTCTGACAGCCTCAGTCCACAGGCGGCTTCTGGTTTGGCCACAGCTTGCATTTGGTAGTATGCCAACAGATTTAAGGCGAGTCATGGTAGTCAGAGCCACTTCTTCTATATGTTGGTCTAGTGGTGGAAGACACAGCATTATGTTGTGTTGTTCGCATGGCTCCGGTTATGCTCAGACAGGCACCTCTTTGTACCTGGTCTAGCTTGAGTTTTGCTGTTATTTGTTGACTCTTGGGCCACCAGACAACAGCTCCATAGGCCAACATTGGTCTTATGATAACAGTGTAAATCCACAGGATCACCCTGGGTTTCATTCCCCAGGTTTTCCTTACGGTCCTGCGACACTGCTCGTATGATATGTAGGCCTTATTTATTTTTCTTTCGAGGTGAAGATTCCAGTTTAATTTAGCATCGAAAGTTACCCCCAAGTATTTCACCTGTGGTGCAAAATTTAGTGCTGTGTTTAGGAGAACAGGTGCTCTCATTGGCTCCAGTTTTCATTTCCTTGTAAAGAGTACCATTTCCGTCTTCCTGGGGTTGACGGATAGGGCATACTCCTCACACCAATTTTCGGTTATTCTTAGGGCCATCTGCATTATCTGACAGAGAGCTCCTTTTTTCCATTAAGCAGTATCGTTAAGTCATCTGCGTATGCAATTGTGTAGAATCCTCCACGTTGAGGTGGTTTAGGAGGCTGTCAAGAACCAGATTCCATAGCAGTGGTGATAAAAAACCTCCCTGCGGACAGCCTTTCGTAACCAGTCCTCTTATGACAGTGTCTCCTGCACTGATTGGTACTGCTCTTTTAGAGAGCATGTTGGATATCCAGCTGCTCACAGTATGAGGAACGTTCCTATGTGTTAGGGCCGCTGTGATTTTAGGAAAGGTAGTCTTGTCAAACGCACCCTCTATATCTATGAAGACGCCCAGGGTGGATTCCTTATGATCCAGGGATTTCTCAATCCGACTTGCTACCACATGGAGGGCAGTATCGGTGGATTTTCCTGGCGTGTATGCATGTTGGTTCGGGTGCACGGGATTGTTAGTCAATGTTACATCCCTCAGATATCGCTCACATAGCTTCTCCATTGTCTTCAGTAGAAATGAAGTTATGCTAATAGGACGGTATGCTTTGGGGGTGGAATAGTCCATCCTCCCTGCTTTTGGTATGAAAAATACTTTTACTTCTCTCCATGTCATTGGGATATAGAGGTGTGCTAAGCACATCCTAAACATCCCAACCAGGTGCGGCAGTAGTTTATCCAGGCCCCACTGAAGTAGTGCTGGATATATGCCGTCGATGCCCGGCGATTTGAATGGAGAGAAGCTCTGTATTGCACATTTGATTCTGTCTTCACTTACAATTTGGTTGGCGGTTTGCCAGGCGGAATTTCTTGGTTGGGTGTCTTCATTTCACTTCATTTGGCCATTCCCTACTATCCGTTGTGACAGATTCAGGGAAGTGAGTTTGCATGAGCAACTCTAGGCTTTCGCAAAGGTTGTTGGTCTTGGTACCATCGTCCCTTTTCAATATACCTATATCATGGTTTTGTCAATGCAGTACATTGATTAGGAGGTTCTATTCACTCTTAAGAGTAGCTGTTCTTTCTTAGCCTATCCCTGGGACAGCATTGTAAAATCACAATGAAATTTCAGAAATGGGTTTCAAGAAAAGATAACCACACTAAAATATTTTATAATTTTTTTCACTTCCAGTTATACCGGAAGTTGACATGAATTTGTTAGTTTACATAGAATTACAATATTTTTAACGTTCTTCGATTCCTCTTCAATATTACTTATAAGATTTACCGTAATATATTCCTACCATGATTCTCAATTGTGTGTTCTGATATTTATTTTTATTTTTTATAAAAAACTAATTGATAGAAATCAACGAGTTTTTGACATATCCTCAAAGCTTTACTAAGTTACGAGTTACTAAGTTTACCAAGTTACAAATAATGTGATTGTTTTATCCACTATTGTAAGTATTGTATTTTCGATATATACTTAATGTTTAATCTTTAAACATTATATAAAATTATTTTAACAACTAAGTGACCATAAAAATAATTGTTTGCTCCAACACATACCGGGAACTTATATTGTAGTGTGTAAAGACAAAATATTCTATACCGCTTTCAATTTACGTAATATAAAAGCTACGAGATTAATGGGCCATTGTGAAAGAATGTCGTCAAGAGGGAGTTAACAAGATGATTAAGTTACATTTAATTTTTGTTGATTGCTTATTAAAAGATCCCTGTCTTTCTCAGATGTGTCTACTTAGAAATGTCGCTCAAGATTTGCAGAAAAATCGTTAATCAAGCATCACAGTGGTGAAAGACAAAAGATTGAGGGATTATACTATCATTATTCTCAGCTCCATCAAATTATGGTGTACCTGAAAGCTTTTAGGAACCACTATCAATGACACATAGCGACAGTAAACTTTTTAATTTAATCCAAATGATACGCACGTAATATTAAATCTAAATCATTTATATAAATCATATAAAGATTATTCACTCTACAAATTAATTATTTCCAAAAAAAGGCTTTTATTTGATATGCCTTAGTATTCTTAGTAATAAGGAAAACATTATTACCATAATTTATGAAAAAATTATCATATATAATACAAGTTAGTGCTCTTAGTTTTGTAGACAATACTTGTCATTCTGAATACGAGTTGCTGCTGTGACGAAAATATTTTTTTTCACAAAAACAGCAGCAACGAGTATTGAATGAATGACAAATATTGAAGCAAAACTGAGACCACGAGTTGTATTCATAGGACAATTCAATGAAACAAGAATATTCATTTTGAAATAAAATCAAATAGTAGGTATATAATTAAATGCCAGTGTGCTGATAATTTATTTGACGTTTATGTGGCATAACTTAATTTCTTGTAGTGCCCTTCGTGTCATTTCCAAAGTGAAGCGGTTTGGTAACAATGATTTAAGTACCTACAATTCGAGAAGAAGTAACAATTTCAACTTCAAGTAATACAAAAAGATGCCATAAGTCAAATTGGGACCAGTTTGATTGTCCTTTAAAAATAAAATTCATTATTTTTTTTACGTTTATCTGGTATCAATATTGTCGCTGGGATAATCTGTTGCCTCTCATTTGACGTAAATATTGTCAGTGTAATATGCTATTGCATAGGGTGAATTACATTGGTGAAAAACGTTGAGTTGAATTGTCACTGTAATATACAAAATACTGGAAACATTTATTTCTTAATAGGAGATACTAATATTGACATAAAATCAAACAAGGAATATGCTCAGGATTACTTAAATATTCTAAATACAGAGGATTTCTTTTCTCTTATAAATAACTACACACGGATTCAAAATGGGTCGAAATCAAACATATATATCATTCGTTCTTCGCGACGACTTAACAGACTGTTTTCTGATAATTTGTTTAATGAAAATGAAAAGGCACTTCTCGAACAAACAAGGTGAAACAAAAACAGTATACAGAATAGATGAAAAAATATTCTTAAAACCGAATTCTGGTATGAAGTATATAATAATAAAAATGTAGACATAGCAACTGAGCAATTTATTAATAAAATAAAAAAATGCGTTTCTATTGTGTCAGAAGAAAGTAGATATAAAATTATTTAAAAAAAGGCATCCTTGGATTACAAATGGTTTAATTCATTCATGCGACAGGAGGCATGAATTGTTTAAAGTGCATATATGAAAAAGACCCAGACAATATGGAAGCAGAAAGGGCCTGTAAGCAATATAAAAACAAATAATTAGAATAAAATAATTAGTAAAAGAAAAAAATATTATTCTGTTAACCAGATTAAAAAGTATAAAAATAATTCAAAACATTTATGGAAAGTAGTAAACAAATTTACACATAAAGAGAAATATAGTAGACAAATTCGAGAAAAAGAATTAAATGGTGATACTATTACTGACCATAAGGCAATATCTAACAAATTTAATAAATACTTTTTTCTAATTTTGACATCTAAAGTAACTCTTTTCAAAAACCTATGGCGTTAGGAAACATCTTACTTTTCACAATCAGTTACGAAAATAACGTTATGCAACTAGTTTTGTAAAGTTCATTTCATAGTAGGTTATTTAGACCTGACAAGCTATGAAATTGACGAGCTGTCACACCGTTACAACTTACTGGATTGTTTTTAAACGTAAAAACGTAATAAAATTCAGAGTTTTCTTCTCATAAAATATAAAATTGGTGGAAATTAGAAAAAATCTTGTATGAAACACGTTGGGAAACACTATTTTGTGTAACTCGCATCCTTTTGCGGAACTCGCTTGCGCTCGTTCCTCAGAAATCTGTTCATTACACAAAATATCAGTTCTCCCAATTGGTTACATAAATAGCTATTCCGGCATTAGGGAGGAACTTGCTAATATGATATCCAAACCAACAGGATCTATAAAAAAAGAAACGTTGTTCTCTTACTTTTACGTTAATTATATTTATTTTTATCTCACAGATGCAGTTGTGATTGGGAATATTATTGGCGTATTAAAATCACAAAAAGGACCTGGGATAGACGGGATAACATCCGAACAATTAAAACTAATTTCTATTTACATATCCACGCCGTTTACATACATTCTAAATAAAATATTAGAGTATGGCCGTGTTCCAGACGTTTTAAAACTAGCCTTCGTAAATCCTCTCTTTAAGAAAGGTAATACCAAGTCAATGTCAAATTACAGGCCGATATCCTTTATTTCAAACACAATGAAGGTAGTTGAAAAAATAATAAAAATGATAATAACCAGGTTTGTTGAAAAATATAAAATAATTTCAGATAAACAATTCGGATGTAAGCAGGGGCTTTCCACAGGAAATGCCCTATTATTGTACTTAACAAATAATGTACACTCAAAATTAGATTGTAGTAAGGTTTTGTGTGTTTCTCAATTTAACTAAGGCGTTCGAGACCGTAGACCACAAAACAGTATTTTACTTGAGTTGTACTTTACAAGTACTTGAAGATATGGGTTAGAGGAAATGCTCTAAATTTAATAAAAACTTACCTATCCAAAAGAATTCAGTATGTACAGATGAAAGAAGCAGTTAGGGAACTTCTTCCCTAACTGGAATACATTAGTAAAATCACATGTACAGTATGAAATAGTGGGATGGGGAAGCGTATATGATGCTTACATAATACGTTCAAAAATTGTTTTTAATAATTCTTTTTAGAAAAACAAACCTGTACTGATCAGATAAACGTATTGAAGAGTGTGACTTACTAGATATAAGACAGATTTACTGCCTTAACGAGAACTTAACGCTCATTGAACACCAGCATCAAGCTCGGTCGCGGATCAAAAACCAGACACAAACAATTAAATCTAACAAGGCCCTAGGGCAATGATACTTTCTCTATTTAGCTCCTAGACTTTACAGAAAATTACCTCAAGAGTTAAAAAATTTACCACGCGAATTAAACACTAAGAAAATGTTGCAAATTTTATTAAAGAGTTAGGATTATATTATACTCTGATTGTAAACAGTGATAAAGTGCTAAATTTTAGAAGTCTTACCTTTTAGATAGTCACCTTGCTAAAATTGAAGTTAGGTTACTAATAACTAGTTCTGACAGTAGCTCAGTAAACTTGATACTAAATACATGGGGATAAGTAGGTACATGGTGAAAAACAACTAAGACGTATCAGATGTTATAAAGACACCAACCAAACAGTCTTTATTAATTTCAAGTACTTAATGACTTGTGTGTTGTTTAAACGTGATAAAGTGAAATCACTTTTTGAAATGGCTATAAATTCGTTGCTTGACTTTTATAGTAATGCGGTCATATGATACTTTCACCTTTGAAAAGTCAGTTAAGTATTTAAGTATTTATATTAAATACATTATCAATAGTAAAGGTTTTGATATACTAAATACTAAGTATACCCATACCTGGAGCTTACTCCAGGTACTTTACACTTTAAATTAAATGACGTATGAAAATTGCATCGCTAATAGTTCATATTAGACATTGGTAATTAAGATAGTATATACCAGACAACAGACAGCATCAGCTAATTCGGATTACATGCTACACTAATCTTCTGATACATGTGAGGTGAGGAATGGCCAGGTGATTAATGACCAATTACTTGCATATACGGATCTGCATAGATAACATAATCGAACATTAACCGTTCACATGTGTGTCCCTGCTTTTGCGATTACTTTCGAAATATCAAAATGTAGAGGTAATGTAGGTATCTGCTAGTTTGCTTATCAATACCGAAGTTTAAACTTACATAAGAGACAAATATGCAGTGATCAACGGAGATGTAATGAAGTGGCAGTAATTTCCCCCTTATTACGTTAATTTGTGGATAACTCGTTAGGTGTTAAGTCTCGTATTTCTGTATTATAATTCACTCGGTTAATATTGGCTGTACAATTTCATTTTAGTATTAAATATTATATTCAGTTCTGATTACACTCAAACGATAAACAAACTCTCACAGCCCGACTCGGGTATGCTAGAAAACACATGACCGCCAAAGCCACGCACGCGCCAAGTAGAGTTTATAGGAAGGACATTTACGTAGAAAGGAAAATCCTTTTAAAGGAGAATCCTTTAAAAGTAGCTCCACTGCGGTAAATCACCTCTGCTAGCTACCCTCCAGTAAGCATTTCCATTTGGTAGCGCCTGCTACTTCCACCGACAAGCCGAATACCGTTCAGTGAAAACCGACCAGAAAAATTAAGTGCACTTGTTGAATTAACAAGAACAGGAACAAGAACCGACCACTTTCTGTGCAATTCATTTTTCATTTCGAGCATTGAGCCTGGGGAGGAATTACTCACTTACGTCACGATAATCTCGATAATTAAGTACTATAAGTATGTTAGAATACCCTTCCTCCCACCCTCTGGGATCGGGGCCACAATTGTAGAATAGACCCAGGGTACCTCCTACATGTCGTAAGAGGCGACTAAGGTGACTGAATGGGACTGCCTAGCCCCTTAGACATGACCGGTAAGATCTTCAAAGTTATGCTGGGCGGGCGTTGGTGGCACTTGGATGGGTGACCTAGGCAGGCTTGGGCCCAGACTGTGGCGTCTGCCCGAGACCTGGGAACACTTAACACATCTGCCGCGGACGCGTGGTCCCAGATAAATGGTAATGAGGACCAGAGTAATTAATCTCGGTAACTCAGAACCATACTATCATACATACAAATTGTAGACTTTGCCACCAGGCCACCCGTAATAAATAGGATGGTTTGAAGAAAAGTACTCAAGTAAAAAGGAGGAATGCATAAAGGGCCTAATGAGGCCTAAGTGCTGTGGTGGAATGGGAGTGTAACACTATCTTCCACTACACTCCGACCTATATACATACATACATACATACCCTTACTCGACTCACCGCCATATAGACTATTGGTTTTTTCCTACGCACGCTAAAATAAGGCCGCTTTTGCTTAAAAACACCGCCATTTTGGGTCTCCGTAGTAACTAGGGCCATTGCAGGTACATACGACCGTATCTTCGTATGCTGACATGCAATTCCTATTCGTAACGCTTTTAAATATCGCTTCACGAAGCCTGACCATATGCAGACTCAATCACCTGTAGATAGATGTATATAATCTGATAGAGATAGAACTAGCAGGAGATGTGTTATTAACCGTTAATCTGTGTATTCTTTTAGATAGGGTTTTAGAAATCATGTTTTATGTACCTTAATAAAGCCAAATGTAAGCCAAAGCCAAAGTTGACTTGGCATGATTGAGAACCTTGGCCTTATTAGGAACTGTGGCCATTTCAATACTTATATATTTGCAGAAACCGCAAGCCGTGTATGCGACTTTTATGGTCAGTAGCCGTTGCAAAAGCTTTAGACAAATTTAATCACGATATGCCTATAAATTGAGCTTCCGTAAGGTTTCTCGAAGAAACCTATTGCTGTCATTGTTAGAGCCTAGATCCATATTCTCAAATATTAATATGGGAATGTCACCAAGCGCTCTTCATCTACGGTAATAATTCGGAAAATAGCCTCTACAAATAAAAGTTGTACTTTGTCTGATCAACAGCTTTTCATCTGACTCATTAAGTGACGATGATCTTCTTAAACATTCATCCTCAGTTGTACAGCAGTCCTGATGAAGCCATTTTGCCAAAGATTGCAACAATTTCAAAATTATTAACGAAAACAAGGAGTTATTCCGATACTTTTTCGTTGTTTGGATTTAAATCAGCATTTACCACTTTATCTGCGAATGAAAGTGACACTAATAATGACAATTGTAAATATTGATTTTATGCACCCGATTTTAAAACCTCCAGCGTTAAAAGGCATAA
>CAXKVY010012396.1:0-35969 GCA_964058915.1 Tetropium fuscum | reverse complement strand
TATGCACCAGAGGAAAAGTATAGCGCGGTAATACACTTAGTTGTATGAAAAATAGTGGTCGATGCTGATTTACGATCCTCCTTCAAGAAGCTTTTATGGGTAGAATCCTTAAATGCTTCTGCACTGCTCCTCATTGCGGTCGCAGCAGCGCCGCGATTGTTATGCATATCAACAACTACAGGGACGGATTTTAAAATGCCAGATACTCTCAGGTTGAATAAATTAGGTTACAATATTTGTTAAAGACAAGGTTTATCGAAATACAAAACAGGAGCGTAGTCACCACCAAGCCCGGACTGGACCCCATTCTACTACTTTTTTTAGTAAAAATTACAATAAATTTATTATTTACATATTTTGTATTATAAATGGCAAATACACTGCTGGCCAATAGGTTGGAATAATACAAAATTTTAATGTATTGTCTGTAACAGACATATATGAGAATGAAGAAATGTCGCATCGTCAATGGATGCGGCTACGCTTTGACGAGATTAAAGACGGCTCGCGCTGCTCATCAAAGACATCGGGTTTCCCTTTGACGCTGCGACGCTGTTACAAACTATAATTTTGGATGCATATATCTTCTGAGTGTCGCAGGACCGTAGGGAAAACCTGGGGAATGAAACCCAGGGTGGTCCTGTGGATTTACACTGCTATCATAAGACCAATGTTGGCCTATGGAGCTGTTGTCTGGTGGCCCAAGAGTCAACAAATAACAGCAAAACTCAAACTAGGCCAGGTACAAAGAGTTGCCTGTCTGAGCATAACCGGAGCCATGCGAACAACACCAACGAGAGCAATGGAGATAATAATGCTGTGTCTTCCACCACTAGACCTACATCTAGAAGAAGTGGCTCTGACTACCATGACTCGACTTAAATCTGTTGGTATACTACCAAATGCAAGCTGTGGCCAAACCAGAAGCCGCCTGTGGACTGAGGCTGTCAGAAAGATACCCCTTTTACAGGCTTGTGCAGATGGTATTCCGCCTCGGCTTGTCTTTGATAAACCTTACCCCATACATACTACTGTTGAAGACGAGGCCGGCGTTCAAGGTGTAAACTATGTCTTCACGGACGGATCAAAGAAAAAGGATGGAGCAGGCTGTGGTATATATTCCAGGAATCTGCGAGTCCGATGCAGCTGGACTATGGATAAAAATGCCAGTGTAGTACAAACAGAACTCGCTGGTATAACCATAGCCGCACAAGAGATTGCTCGCAGAGTAATAACGGGCAAGACAATAAGAATCTGCACAGATAGTAGACAATCACTACTGGCCCTGAAAAATTATAAAATAACTAAAGGATCAACATGGGAATGTCACCAAGCACTTGTGAGAGCATGTCAGATGAATAACATCTGCCTGTGCTGGGTCAAAGGATACTCACAATGCAACGGCAATATAGAAGCTGACAAACTGGCCAAGAAGGCAGCCAACCTGAGTATCCTTGGGCCTGGTCCTTCAAGTACGCTACCAGTTGCAGCGACACTCCAATTAATAAAGGAAAACACCCACATAAAATTTAAGACGTTATGGGATGAAACAAGTAGCTGTCAGCTGGCCAGAAATCTCTTGAGATATCCCAGCGAAGAGACGGCGAGGAATTATCTGGCAATGTCCAGGGGTAAACTGCGATTTGTTACAAGAATCCTAACCGGACACTGCCGGGTAAGAAAACACCTCTATAACATGAGACAAAGTGACACACCCATCTGCAGAGGATGTGAACAAGAAGATAAAACGATCGAGCGAATGTCCCGCCGTGTCATCGACCAGAGAATCCATATTGGGGGAACGTTGGCCTTCTATGGCCAATTTGAGGGAAATGCACCTGGGCAACATCATTACCTTTTGTACAACATTGGGCTGGTCGATGACCTAGGGAGACATTTCCCTCACGGAGGAAGCACAAGGGGCCCAATGGGGCCTAAGTGCAGCGGATCTCGATCCGCACTCCGGACATATTCCAGATTCCAGATCTTCTGAATGATATGGAATATCAAAATACGGTTTTCAGGCCGTATTGGAAATTTCATTGGTAACAAGTGGCCTAAATATCATGTTTCTATTGTGCTCAGAAAAGGAATATACGGGGTGTAAACTAAACTTCTACAAAAAAATCAAAATTTCATTCTTACCGAGAATTTAGGAAAACCAAAATCGAGATAAAAATTTTATACCAGGGTAGCCTATGGACCAATTCGAAAAAACAAGTATGGCCGTTTTTTGATATCGAAAATGCGGGTTTTTTAATTGAAATAACGATTTTTTTTTGAAAATGCATCTCTGACTGTTTAAAACAAAGTTAGTCATGGAATTTTTTCTAATATTCAAGTAAGCTTCCATGCCTATAACTGTCTCAGTAGCTAGAATTGCCACTTCTTATACAGGGTGACTGGGAAAACATTTAATAAACATGTGTCACAAAAAGTCTGAAAATTTAAATAAGGCTGTGTGCAATTAAATAAATTACATTACCCTGTATAATTAAAGTAAATTTTTAGGGATTTTAAATCTATGAAGGGATACGTTAGACAAATATCACTAAACTTTTTTTCTTGATCGGATGAGTATTATCACAATTACGTTACAATTACAATTACACGGCAAATCTCTATACAAAACATTTAGAAAACCTGCGGTAGTGACTAATGAACTGGTGGGCTAAGTATTGTAACAATCAAGTCACCACTGGAAATGTTTTGTTTGACACTTGGTAATGCAGCAGTAGAATGTCTAAATATTGTATTTATACTGTTCATGTCGATAGTTAGGATAGAAAAATATTGTACAATATTCATATAAACAAGTGTATAATGTCACCATTGACCATAAAAGCAATGAGAAATGGTATTTGCCTGTTAAATGAGGGTTTTACGTAACATACTGTTGCTATAATATACAGCGTTAGTCAAAGTATGGTTCACAAATTAAAAAAGAGGTTTGATGAAACAGGCAATGTTAACCTTTTGTGCAGAGGAAGGCGAAAAAAAATATTGGAGCTCACGAAGAACGCGAACGGGTTTTGATCAGAAATGTTCATAGGAATATGAATCAAAGGTCGAGAAAAAGTAATGATACACTTCGGAACCAAACAAGAGTTTTAGTCTCAAATCGCACGATGAGAAGAACGATTAATCGCAACAACTTAAGGTAAGTTGTCTACAAGAGTGAATCGTGTGTTTAATCTACTTATGACATGAAAGTATACGGGTTATGTGAAAGTGTAAGTGATATGAAAAAATTGGAAGTGTATTGACTTGTACAGAAAATTTTCAAAATTGTTAACAACTTTGTTTTGAAATTAAATTTACGTATTATAAGAATCAAGGATTATTTTAGGTTTTATGCCCCTTGGGAATCTTAATACCTTAAATGTACAATTCACAAATATGGTTGAAGGGGGTTTGGTTTGTTACCCCAGCGTCCAGTCTTGTCGAATATGGCAAGAGCCAGTGGCGTGGCGTGACCTGTAAAGTCAAATATGTCACCCGTACGATCAAATATCAAATATGCGATAAAAATATGAGTGTAAATCATACTAATTTAATATTTGCCTGTTTTAAAAATCGGATACTCCATGCAAATGACAGGGGCACCGTCATTTGCCCAATTGCCAGCCGCTCAAATTCGGGCCTGGTCACCACCAACTTGAACTTGCCTGGGTGATAACCCAACAAATTTATTTTATAAGCTTTTGCTTTAGCCACATTTCGGTTTCTTAATGGTTTTATTATATACAAGCAAATTATATTATATACAAACTTTCACAGAAATAAATTTGCTTTCTGTTATTCTGTATTAAATTACTTTTTCTACAATCGCCTCAATAGTAGGCTTTTGCGCTTTCAATTCTCAACGCAAAGTACGCCATTTGCGATGATAGCGACATAATTGTCGCTTTAAAGCGGCAATAGTGTCAATTCCCGCTCGCTTCTTTATTATAAATTCCTTAGCAGGCGCTTGTAAGTCAAAAATGACACATGAGAAATGTAGCTAACAAAAAAAACTTATAAAAATTGGTTCATATATAAACATATTATGTCAAATACATACAAGAACACCCTGCATTAAGCGATTGTAGAAAAAATGTTGTATGTATTACGAGCACAAACTGCCATTGCCGCTTTTGAAAGAATACCGCGCTCTGCTTCGCGTCGCGCGGTAAATTTCTTTCGCAAGCGGCAATGCAGTACTTTGCGCTCTTAACACACAAATAACTATTATAACTATCATAAAAATGTTCTACAAGAAAAATATAAAACACTGAAAAAATCGTTATCTAAGTATTTTATAAACGTGTTCGTAATTAAATAACTATATAGCTATAAAAAGAAATTATTTTATAAAAGCGGTATTCCAGTGTATTGTAGGTTATATAACTCTAATACATTTATGATATAACTATTTTATAAAATTTCTTGAGAAAAACTAACAAAATAATTACATTAGAGTAGCCAAAGCAATATTTTAGCTTTTCGTTACAAAATACTATTATTAGGAGGAGTTACAAAATTATTTTATAACTGTTTTTTTGCGCGAGATCTAGAAGTACCTAAACAACCAATCATAAAACCAAATTGGTCTGCAGTCATTAAAATGCTAGTCATTGAAAGACTATAAACTACTGCTCTATGAAAATTGTTAATAAAATTGTTGTATGGTGTTAAGATAATGCGCGGTGTGGACCTCCTTATATAACCTTAAGAAAATAAAATATAAAAAATAGAGTTTGATTAATGTTGCCACTGTACAACTTTCATGTGAATTTCTGAACAAAAACTTTCTTTCTTTTCTTTCCTTTGTTCTCGTTTTTTCGCATTTTTTCGGTTTCGGTCGTCTTAGAAAATATAATTTCTGATGGCATTTTATAGGTACCTCTGACAACATTTTTCAAAAAAATATTTTTTCATCTATCTCAATTTTGAAAATGTTATATTATGGATTTCGATTACTGCATTCGATAGTGTATCAGTTGTGTCATGCGGGCTTGGAATTTTTTTTTAAATATTCGGTATATTAACAAAATATTTTCTGTCCAGAAAGGCTTTCGCTTTCTGTCCAGAAAATGCTAATTGATCCATTCTTAATTGAGCTAATTGAAATTGATGAAATTGAATTGATCTAATCTTCAGGTGATCGATTAATATTAATCTTCAATAATGGAAAAAGTACTATAATTTGTTTTATAACACGACTATTCAGGATAAATTCTGTTCTAGACAAGTCAATATCAAAAATCAGATTACTCAAGAATAAAATACATGGAAACCCTACATATAGATTTTATTGTCTGCATAAAAATATTCCATATTGATATCAAAATTAGCATAGAAAAATATCTGCATTGATAATATTTCACTGCTTGAAACACTGTTTACATTTGACCTCGTCCGCTCCTGATATAAACGCAGAGGACCTCGATTCTTCTCATTCCAAGTAAAAATGTGAATTATCTGGGGCGTTTTTAAAAAATCTGCATGTACCGCTTCGAGCACTAGTGATTATTCATGTTGATAATCCACAAGCAAACAATCTCTCCTTATTAAGGACTTCATACTTTATAATTATTTCGAACCGATGACAGAGCAAAAATGCATTATAATTCGATTTAGCCCCGTATAGGTACCCATGGTGGAATACCCCAATTAATCCAGTAAAAATAGAAAAAAGTCTTAACCACAATCATTCCTATAGAATTGGAAATTGGTAATTCTATTGGTAGATAAGTCTTAAATACACTATCACAAATGACATATACAAAGTCCGCACCGATTTTAGGTGTGCTAAAAATTTAATTCTACCAAAAAATGCCAAAAATTGTTTCTTCACATATTTCTCTAACGTGGTTTCCCATTTTGCCTACCCAACGATCTATTGCGCTGAAGAAAGTTTGATCAGACAGTATACTATTGATTAGAAAATGGTACTCATGATAATGGTCAATGTGGAACGGATTCTTGTTGATTTCTGTAAAATATTATTATCATTGATACGCTTTTTAAACTCTACTTTAACAGTTATGTCTTCATGTTTGCGTTCTTCTTCCTCCCCTTGCTGAATATCTGTACATTGTTCGAAGAAAAGGATGCAAACGTTATCTCTTCATTGATATCATAAGTATCTTCATCAATCTGTTGTATTTGATTCAACATGGGAGCAAGACTGGCATTGACAATTGATAGATGCTGGTGAACAAAATAATCAGACTTTTTTACAGCCACAATTTTTTGAACGCAGGCGGGAGTTGAGTTGATTTCCTAGATAAACTTGTTGATATGGTGTTTTCGTTTGATATACAAACTAGAGCAAAAAAATTGTGCAGAATTTTACAAAGAAAACCCGTACCAATAACTAAAGAAACGGTAAATCACTTCACTATGCAATACAAAAGGATATTTAGTGTAAAGTTGTATACCGCCAGAATTTCTTGTGAATAGAACTAGGGTCTCTAGTCCGCGGCTTAACATATCGGTCGCTATCTCTCTTCAACTCATATAAATCCGATTTCCCTTCTCGCGTACATAGAAGACGCCTGATTGAACAAGCCGGCGATTTACTGGATTTACTGCTCAGTGGCGTATCATCATGCGCAACCAAGGTGAAGTGACTTCAAAAGATGTCTATTATGCCATATTCATATAAGTATGTGCAAAACTTAAAGCCAAAAAATTATTTAGTTTTGAATGTATTTAAAATATACTGAAAAAATGTTGCATGCTGCGTGTATAACTTAGTGCTCAATTTAGCAAATAACAATTTAAAATAAAAAAGAAATTAAATGCCGATTGCCTAGGAATAACCACGGGGAGGTAAGAGCGCCCTTTGCCAGGATAGAACGTGGTTAGGTTACTTATTATTAGTATATGTAAGACTATTAGCAAAATTTATAACAAATTAACTCACCAATTTGCGGGATATGTTATTATTTGCACATATAGTTACACTCACATTGGTATTTTTCATTGTTACTTATTAGTAGCTCTCTTCACAAAAACTGACATCAGAAATTCATATCTCTATTAGGTACTATCTGAAAATAAGTCACTTTCACTAGTTTTTTTTGTTGGAAAGGGGTTTGGCTTCCGAAAACTTTAATAACAAATAATCAAGTCAATCTCAAAATTGTAATTATACCATGAAATAATAAAAAAAGGAGTAATCATACAATGGAACAGTGCAACAGTGTTACTGATTTTTATTTTTTGCCTTTGTTAATAACTACTGATATAATTTTCACTAATAATTTAGTTTATATTTATTATGACTGGTTTAACGGGAGTATCTGGAGTATCCATCATAATATCGAGATTCCACATTCTTGTTTCCACCTTCTTCACATGGTCTATACATTTTATCCAGTTGGCCGCATTTACTTCTTTGATTGCACCCTTGAGAATTTTTTTCACATCAGCTAACTTAAATGTTGTATTTTCTCTAGCAACTTTCCCTTTTATTTGCGCCCAAATAAGCTCAATTGGGTTCAGATCGCAGTGATACGGAGGCAATCGAATTACCTCCATTCCTCTTGCTTTGGCCATTTCATCCACTACATACTTCTTGAAAGCTGGAAAATGTTGCCTTGCCAGTGTCAACAAATTCAGCTTTAAGTAGTGAATAATTCCAGCCAGTCTTTAATTTGCCCTATCCACCATGCAATTGTGGGAAGCTGTCCTGTTCTACGAGAATGAAGATTATTGTTTTTTATTTTATTTCCTATATTAGAATAATTGAGCGCGCCACTGAGAACCGCATTCCATTAGTTTGCATATCAAACGAAAGCACTATAGTGCAGATGATATGTGTTAAACAGCAGAAGCAGATGTTGGAGGACGACAAACTGTGTTATTTTTTTGTTCCCTGTATTTTTTACGAACCCTAAATATCTATACTTGTCTATAGAACCAACTTTTTTCTTGCAATATATGGAATATAGCAAAAAGAAAGCTAATTCCATTTTATGAGGATGTCGATGTCGTGTGGAGAAGAGGCAGCCTTTGTAAATACTTCTGGGCAATCAGTTAAATCAGTATGTTCTTTAAACAATTTAAATACAGTTGCCTTACCATTTTTGAAAATTGACGATGTATTACAGTTATTGCATGTAAAAATAAAATGTGAGCTTGGCATTTTGGATGTGCAGTTTTGTTTGTACTTGAGCTTTCCCAGGATTTAAAAAATAAATAAACATCAATTATTGGAGTTCGTGCAGTTATTAGTATTAACAAATCAGCATCTTCACCAACAACGATAGTTCTACTGGTTCTATTCAATTGTTCTATTTTTACTTCAATTATGAGGACATAATTCGATTACTTAAATTAATTAGATCAGTGAGCGAGTGACACAAACTAATACATCCATATTTTTTCTTATACTGGACGTATTTTTACTTATGTTGGTTTCGATGTTTCAAACACAATAAACATTATTATTATTGTTATTATTATTATTTTATTGCGGTAATCATGCACATCTGACAGATATGGAAAACCTAATTAACTACAAGGATCTAGCAATAAATATCTCCCATTAATTTGGCTAATCTGACTGGACTGTATTAATAACCACATTAATTGTTATAATTGATTCAATTTTTCGGTCCCCATATTCACAGCATGTCGCGCATAATTACACATTCAGCAAAAAAATATCACGGCGCATCATAGCTGACCGCTGCCTCGGCGAGTTCGTCAAAATTTAATGAATGAAATCGGCCTTGAATATCAAACAATTGAAAAAGCACGAATGGCGCCTTGTTAGACACGCATTCTCCTTATACGCCACTTTGGCCGACTACTTGGTATGTGCGACACGAGTGAGTTGCCCGATACTTTTGTTACTCCGTTTCGCAAAAGCCGCTAAAATTTGTATAGTTATGGTGAAAAATTGGGATTATTGGCATATCGATAATAAAAACGCTTTTTGAGGTGTATTCAATAAAGTGCTCAATATAGAGACAACGCAGAAAGTGTACCAGACGGGAGACGGTGCTAGACAGTGGTACTAGTGACTAAATAATTATTACTAATACTAATTACTAATTATTACTAAATAATAAAAAAAATATTTCATTGATATACCTATAACTTTTTGACATATCCGTAGTTATTTCTTGACAGATTTTAACGAGGTTCGTAGTTTAAATATATTTAATTAACGTTCTAAATATATTTGAACTATGAACTAACTATTAAGTAGGTAATCAAAAAAAATTTACTGATAAATATTAAATATGATGATTTTAAATTTTATGTTTAAGTGATAAATATTTCTGATAAATTATTTATTAGACATGTAGGTATATTAAATGTACCAATATGTAATGAATATAAATGTCTGGATCGGTACAGTATCAGGTACTCACAGAGAGGCTCATGTCACTTTTTCATTATCTGGATACACTCTCGCATCAATAATTATATTAGATAACATTAATAATAATATACTTCTACATTTCGTACAGCGGCGTATTGGGTTGGGGGGGGGGGGGTAGTTACTACTCACTCAGAACTAGGTAACAACTAACAACAAACAAAGGCCACCTGTAACACATCAACCTCGTCAAAATTTCCAATACTAAATAATTTAACGTGATACTTATATGAAAGTAATAAGAGTGCGTCTACTTGGCGATATTACGAAGTACACAGTGCATGTGCCCGGTGCGCCCCTCAGTCTAAGATTATTATTATTTATAGATTTGCATTCAAAATAACCTAGAAGGCTAGATTTAATAGTACAATTTATTTCAGACTGTTTCTACGTTTAAAATATTGTTCTTAAACGACGAAAGATTTACAGTAAAACTTTTTGTTTTTATCTATTTGAATATGTTAATTTTTTTTAGTTATAAAAATCTTTATTTACAAGTCTTTTTCTTTGAGTACCTGTTTTTGTTATTTTTTATTGTTTATTTCTGTATTAACTAATCCTATTTTTTTTGGACAATAAATATTTTTGTAATTCAAATACCTACAGTGTAGGCTAATCATATTTAAAAAGGGTATTATACGCCCCCCCCCAGAGTTAAGCTCTGGATACGTCACTGGTTTCGTAAGAAATTGTAGCTGTCCTTTACTTAAAATTACCAATTTTTTTTATGGCAGATTAGTCTTTATCTCTCTTTCATACTGCCTAGTATGCTATTGCCTTGGTATACTGTTTTTCTTCATATTTTTCTGCTTGTTATTTGTTGAAAACATAGTGTTATAACTTCACATCTTTTGTATGTTCTTCTATCTGATTCTTTTGATTGATCTTTTTGATTCTTTTTATCAGTTCAATACTGGGTCTATCATGTATTGGCTTCTATTTACCTGTGATTTTCAATGCTGTTTTCTTTTCTCTTCTATATATATATATATATATATATATATATATATATATATATATATATATATATATATATATATATATATATATATATATATATATATATATATATATATATATTATTATATATATATATATATATATATATATATATATATATATATATATATATATATATATATATATATATATATATATATATATATATATATATATATATATATATTATATATTTATATATATATATATATATATATATATATATATATATATATATATATATATATATATATATATATATATATATATATATATATATATATTATATATTTCAGGAAAAAAATCAGGAAAAGATAGATCTGATAAAATTAAAGGATCTTTGCTACATAAACTTATTTCGACATCTGAACCCTCTCCGAAATACAGGGTGTTGAAGTTGAATTTTTTTTCGTTTTTTTTACGAATTTTGACATATCTGCATGCAAATGTATTTTATATTTTTACTAGAGTTTATTATTTAAAACATTTCACATATAAAATTTTTAATCTTTGCACCGTTGTATACACTTCATTTTTGGTATGGATACATACTTCCATTTTAGCGGGGACGGTGACCTATCTACTAGCGCACTTTGCTCCGAAATTATAATCTCGCATACCGTTTTCAGAGATGCTACAGTGTACATATATTTTTAATAAGAAATAGCTTAAAAAGTTTTTGCTTTTGATAATTTATTATATGAAATGTCGAAGCTATTTCTATTGTCTTTTTAATTTTCTGGCAATTTTTAATTTAGTTATTAGTAAAACACGGCGTCACTAATCGGAGAAAGAAGATTTCTTTTCTATATATATATATATATATATATATATATATATATATATATATATATATATATATATATATATATATATATATATATATATTAGCTTTGAAGTTCTTTGCTATTCATATTTGTTTTGTGAAAAGTAAATCCAAGATTACTTTTCACAATATATATATATATATATATATATATATATATATATATATATATATATATATATATATATATATATATATATATATATATATATATATATATATATATATATATATATATATATATATATATAAACCTTATTTGTGATATTATATTTTGAATAATTTTAGATTTTACTAGAGCAATGAATATCTCTTCCTCAAGGGAGGTTATTATTATTATAATGACTTTAGATCTAATGTTTATCTTTACTGACTACTATCTATCTTCAAAATACATAAAATATAATTCCATTGAAGCATTTGTAGTTTAAGACTTTCTTTTGCAACTGATTTGTCATAAGTATTATAAATGATTAAATTGGTTTCAAATTGTTGATGTAGACTATTTTAGAACTTTTTAATTAATACCCTACTCTGTTCTGTCCCATTATAACTTAATCTAATACATGGGAATAAACTCATAATAATTTGCAAATTTTACATAAATGTTCAATAACTTTTATGATGTAAATTTTAAATGGTTATCCTTACATGCGTTGCATTGTACAGATTTTAAATACACCATTCATATTCACGCTGCCTGGATCTATTATAAGCTATAATTTGCATTCCACACGTCAGCCTACTGCTACAGTTGATGAACGTAAATAAATACGTTTATCTGCTGGATATATTTTTTAAATATCTTATGTTCACCCTTTTCACCGGCGAAGGTAAAATGATATTATTCTAGTCTCGACCTTTATTAATCTGTGCACTTTTTCGCCTATTTTCTTAGGTATCACTATCGATTTTGTTATCTTCAGTATTTACAGTTTTACTTCTTCATTGATGGTCAAAAAAGGAGTCGACAACCACACTTGTTTCTATTATGGTATATAACTATTGGCCTTATCAGTGTCTTGTACATTCTCAATTTCGTTTATATGCTGAATTTTGTCGCATTAGAATGTTCTATAACCTTCCTGTATTCTCACCTTTATTGTTTGCTTTTCATTTCTTTTGTTTATCATTACTTTAGTGTTTTCATCATGCCTGCATCTTTAATAATCCTATTACCTCGCTACTTCCTCAAGCTTCACTGTTGCTTTTTCAAGTGCTTTTATTTTTATTAATACCATCACTATATTATCCGCATAAATAAGCATTTAAACTGCCATTTAAACTGCCACTGTTTTCCGTTTGTTGAAAAGAAACAAACGGAAAACTTATCTCTCAAAACAGACGGTTGTCTTGAAAAAGTAACCACTACTTCAGGTTAATTTAACACCATGTACGATATTTTACGGGTTAAATTCCTCTACATACGTTACTGTCCTCTCTTAGATTTTTCCTTAGATCCGCCGCTGTTAGCTGTTGATTAGCACCAAAAAAGAAATCTGTAAATTCACAAAACACTCATTGTGTTAACGGTTTCTTGTAAACAGACTCTGTTTGATTATAACAAATGAAATGCATGTTCTGGCCATTGCAGGGGATTAATCAGCCACGATAGAAATCGAAGGGAATACAATAACGTCCGTTCGTACCGATCAACCCCTTCCTTCCAATTAAAATGACCTACCCCTTTGTTGTAGCCTTATAGCGCGGGGTCGCTTTCGAGAAAATCTAATCATGATTTTCGGTATTTGTTGGGTGTTCGATTCCTATCTATTGTCCTAAATCGAGATGTTAGATCTGTTGATGAACCGGTCGATGTTTTAAAATCTTAATTTGGACGTAACCCAGAATCTTGACAATAATCTTTATATACGTGTCAATTTTCATTAACATACAGTTATTTATCAAAGATATAAAGCTGTGATATAGAAAATGGTGCATTTTCATTATCTATATATGTTTTTGTAAAAATCTCTGCCTGAATGAATCAGATACCAATGGGATTTTTTTAAGGATTATAAAGAGCATTGGACAAACATAAGTTTGCCTAATTATAATAACTGTTTGGCAATAGTTGTTAATAATGTATTGTAGCATCTCTTTGATGTAAATTTATATTCCATTAATCTCGTGTTCTGAGTTGTACATCTAAGGAAATAACTCGCCCAACACGAGCCCGCGAATTCATTCTGAGCGCAATCAAGAAGAGATCACAGATTTCTTAATTAAAATCCTCGTCTGCACTTTTACAAGAGAACCCGATCTCAAATTAATGAAATTGTCAGTCAAGGCGTTGATTCTATCAGGTTTGATAAGTTTTATTAAGTCGTAGTCTAGAACCTTTTTCTGCAAACGGCGTAAGTGAAAAGTACTTGTAATGCTTCAAGTGAGTGAATATATGCGGAGTCACCGCTTGTTCCGTCCTACGTAGATGTAATTAAATTAGTTTGGAGGCGATTAATTAGGATCTGACACGCCATAAGAGATCCTACTTGGATTGTCATCGCCGTCTTGTAGAAGACCAAACTCGATTTTGTACATGATGCACACCAAACGCAAGGAATATTTATTCATCATATTGATGAACACAATAATATAGACATTTACTATATGCATGGAACTAATAACATTAGTATCTGCAAAAATGTTCACAACATTTGACAACATTTGAAAAATGTTTACAAACAAGATGAAAATTTCTGAAAAATATTCACTTCTGCTCTAATTGGTATCCGAAGTTCCCAAAAAGTTGGGCAAAAGCGCGAAAAAACCGCCACCATTAATCCGCCATTAATGACAACAATTGACAACGACTTTTCTCAAGCAGATTTTGAATATAGGTCGGAGTTGCTGCAGATATGATATAGTATTTAATCTAAATATAAAATGAAAAATTAATCTACCACAGATAACTAACGCACAGAAATATATCTCGAAGGAAAGTACCGATAATTTTAGAATACAGTACCAAGTTGTAACATATATTATTATAAACCTATAAAACCTGCAGGCCCCCAATAACAAAACAAAAGTAAGCATCCAACACAGTCTCGAGTTTCTGTGACAGTACACGCAGACCGAGGCCGATTGCCCGTTTCCGATAATCCGTCCAGTAAAATATAATTACAACCACCGACTGGCAGTAGTACGATGTTTTGTTTTTCCCCCTGGGTAGGCCACAATTTCGCCGGATAATTTGTAGTTAAATTCCCACGTAGAAAGTTGCGTGTCTGAGGAGGGCGATAGACCTTTCGGTGTTATTGCATTGCACTAATTTCGCCCTGGGGTTTTGTTTTTAGTTTTTCGGTATCCGGTTTCAAGACAGTGTCTTACCGGAGAAAAGACCTACGGGGTCCTGAAAAAACAAGTATTAATGTTAATGTAGTCTGAAATATACTTTGACAACTACATTGATGATGAGTGAGTTTATCGGCGTGTTCACCATTCAGAACCAGATGAGCCAAACTCTTCTGCTTCTGGATCATCGGCAACATCCAGAACAAGAAGAGTGAACTCATGTGGTTGTGGATCATCAAGAACATCGCAATCCAGAACTAGAAGATGGAACTCTTCTGATTCTGCATTATCATAAATATTGCCATCCAGTACAAGAAGAGCAAATTCTTCTAGTTCTGGATCATCAAAAGTATCGCCATCCAGAACTAGAAGAGCAAAATCCTCAGGTTCTAGATGGCGATGTTCTCCCCAACAGCATATACAGTTCAAGATATCGTCCATCTCAACAAGTGAGACACGTTTGGTAAGGTAGTGTCTGTTATTTCATGAATAATGGAGTATATTTCAATTAACACGGTATCGCCTTGTGGATTTATGAGATCTTGGGTCTATTTTTCAGACATTAAACTTTTAAAATCAATTATTAAAAGACGGTACCTATAGAGTGTAGTTAATAAAATCGTAAGCCACTGTTAGGCCAGTCATTTAAGACATTCTAGTTCGCAAAAAATCCGGTAACTCTGATTTTCTAATATGCTTTTAGGATTCATTTCAGCTGCATAAAATCAAGTTTTCAGATTCGAAACACTTATGCTCTCTGCGTGGTGGGAGAAAAACCAACGATATTTTTGGACTTTTTTTAGTTTTTTGAATCTAACTCGTAAATAATGGATCCGACGTAAAAAAATAATCTTAGCTTTTTTCAATCCGATAAAATGCCTTCATTTAGAAAGTAAGTGTGGTATTGTACGACCAATAGGTTTCGAGATACTACTTCGAGATAGGACTTCAAAAACTGGATTTTTTTCTTTCCAGCAAAATCAGCTATATAATCCATATTACAAATAAAATCACGAGATATATGTCATGCAGTTAGTTCTTTATTAAATTAAACATAAGACAAACAGAATCGATGTTTTAGAAATATCGACACTTTGTTGTCATCTCTACTAGTCATATTGTATGTTGTTCCTACCCAACATTTCGAGTCTACGTGTACCGTAGTATCCTTAATAACAGTCGCTTTTTGTTCAAGCGTCAGTGAAGTGAACATGAACTGGAAAATCGAAATTTTAATTAACTAAAACAAAATTGGCGCACATGCCAAAACGTAGGCATTAAATGCTCTACTCTTTGCAAGTTCTGTCGCGGTAAGTCATGTCAAAATGTCCCGACAATTGAGATAGAGTCAGACAACGAGGAGGACATCAATAAAGCTGTACCTGATGAGATAATTACTGCCTCAAGAACCCGTTGTGATCCCGCTGGGACCATCAGAATCAACAAAACTGGGACCATCCAAACGGATGAAATTTCTACTAAACAAAAATAAATTACAATTTTTTTGATTTTGGAAAATAAAATAATTATGCATTATATAAATATATATTAAATACTAGAATAACATTTTGCCATTTCTTGTACTATCCTTTACAACTTAACAAATCTTCAGGCTCTATTTTGCAAAATATCTTATAATCAATGCACTTAAAAAAACCATTATAATGATGAGTTGTTCAGGGTTTAAATCTTGAATTTAACATTGTTCTAGTCACGCCACTGGTTGTGAAAACCACACGCACTCATTTAGCTTCTAGATTAGACTTGATTTTGAAGGCGTTACTGTTCACCTTGTCTTTGTAATTACTGTATAAAAGTATGCGTGTCTCTATTGATTTTGACCATATAAAACCTTCTGAAAACATAAACAGGAGAGAACCTCTTTCAGTTTCTATATTTACAACTAAATTTACATTTATATTAATATCTCTATCGCTACTACCAAAAAGAACTACTTTAATAAATATAAATTGCAACCGCGTTGTGCCGGATCTGTCACTTAAAAAACAGTTTTAATAAGAAACAATTTCGGCATAAACGTTGATTATAGGTCCTGGACTTTGGAAGAGCGCGAATACTAAAATAACCAGAAGGTCCTACGTAACCCAGCCGGAGAGTGATAACTGCTGGTAATTATTTAGCATATTTTAATAATAAACGTAAATCGTAGCAGTATTTAAGGTGCATTTACATGTGTTAACCCTGTAAATGTCATTTGCGCGTAAGACATCGGAGTAAATTACTGGATTACCAGGGGAGATGAGTTGGATGATGTAGAATGTTGATTCAATGGCGAATTTATGCAGTTAAAGGCTGTATGAACAAACATATGATGCTATTCTAACCCATATATATATATATATATATATATATATATATATATATATATATATATATATATATATATATATATATATATATATATATATATATATATATATATATATATAGAAATATTTAATTTGCTTATTTGATACTTATTCGTACTACTTCCCTGTTGAATCCTTCTTATTTTTTTTAATGGGCGCCAGTTCTATGGCCATAAATTTCTTAATCTAATTTAAGAATCACTCTAGAGTCATGAGCACTCTCTCGTCTTAGAGGGGTCCAATTAGGCTTATTAGTTCTTTTTTATAAAATTTCTTTAAATGGTTTGTTGACAATGAAAGTTAACGACTCATCATCATTGATTTAAACTGTATGCATTTTTTTTATTAATATGTTAAATTGTTATGAAGCTCAAAGTTGTATTAGTTATATTGTTTAGTATATTAAATTTAATTCCCTGAAATTGCAAAACAAAAAATTGTGAAACGTAATTTTAAAACTTATTACTATCCTGCGAAAAACCTACTTAACTTAAATCTACATGTTACCAAGTCCTCTGAAACAGTATTCCTTAAAATTAGCAAATTCAGATTGTTTATTGCCTTGTTGTAAAATGTGTAAATACTTTTTTTTGTACTTCCACAAAACTTGTCACTTTAAATTACACTTATACGCGAACTAGTGAACTGCTGCTGGGATCAGGTGGTGGTGTCATCTAGCGGAATATCGCTGCACTGCCTCTGGAATGCTCACTGCCTTCGGTGGTATCTGTTCTGCGCCTTGGGATTTATCTACTCTCAAATTTTTCTTACTTGCTGCTGGGCTGTAGTTTTCAATCTGCTATCACTTGATAATCACTGTGGAGGTTTGTTTCCTGTTCTTGTTGGTATATTAACTGCAATTTTCCTCCTCTGGGCTAGGATGCTTTCAAGCTCCTCCCTTTTATATTCGTTAAATCGATGAAAAACACATATGCAGTTTTACTGGTATATACGTATTAAATATTAAGAACTAATGTATATTATATATATATATATATATATATATATATATATATATATATATATATATATATATATATATATATATATATATAAATATATTTATATAATATATACATATTTTAATATTATATAAGAAATATTTATTTTGTAATATTTAATAAATATCACATTTACCTAGCAAATATTTAATTTTATATTTATTTAAGAATAAAAAAATATAAAATCAATATTACTTAAATATTTCATGGTACTAGGGTTATTTAACTTCTAATATGTTATTATATGTGTATTATATAAATATATTGTACCTATATCCTTCTCCCTTGGTCTGGTTTAATATTTTTGTCCCAAATATCGTGTGTGAAATTATTTTTTTAAAGTGTGTAGAAAAAATATCCACCAGTTCAAAAAAATTAAACTGTTCACAGTTGGCATGTCAGTATTGTTGGCACACAACACTACAACAGAATTTACTGTACATGTTCATTTATGTAGGTACATGTTGATTTTCAATCTCCATGTTCAATTTTCAAAGATCTATTTATTTACCTTGAGTTAAATAAATAGTATATATATATATATATATATATATATATATATATATATATATATATATATATATATATATATATATATATATATATATATATATATATATATATATATATATATATATATATATATACATATATATATATATATATATATATATATATATATATATATATATATATATATATATATATATATATATATATATATATATATATATATGTATATATATATATATATATATATATATATATATATATATATATATATATATATATATATATATATATATATATATATATAAACATAGACTCCGAATCCTATAAGATGGATGCGGACCCGAGCACAACCGGTTTTTTCTGTCTCATATATGGACCATTTATGTAGGTACATGTTGATTTTCAATCTCCATGTTCAATTTTCAAAGATCTATTTATTTACCTTGAGTTAAATAAATAGTATATATATATATATATATATATATATATATATATATATATATATATATATATATATATATATATATATATATATATATATACATATATATATATATATATATATATATATATATATATATATATATATATATATATATATATATCAACATAGACTCCGAATCCTATAAGATGGATGCGGACCCGAGCACAACCGGTTTTTTCTGTCTCATATATGGACCAAAACCTAGCCAATTTCTCGCAGTATATTTTCCCATAGATAACACCAGTCCTTTTAAAATGTAATTTAAAGATTGTAGATCAAAAGTTATAATTATACCATATTAATTTTTTCAGGAAAATTATCTAACGCGTTATTACATCGCTAAATTTTGTTAGATCTCCAGCTTATATTAAGTGCGTTCTCAGAACTAATGATCTATTAACTACATTAGAATTCATACCGTAATGAATCGGCGCCTTTCTTTGGCTTTATTACCGCAAATTGGCCCTGCTTTCAGAATAAAGTCGAATTATGTAGGAACTATAACAACCTTGTGGTGTGCATTAGAATCTTAGCATCATAATTCACATGCTCAGCGTAAATTATCTTGAAGTTTTTTATACGTAAGTCTGAGTATATTTAAAATGTAACAATATTTCGCTTGTAGGTAGTAAAATTATGCCGCCACTGGAAGTTATACATGGTCCCATTCTGATGCAGAGACCGTACGTAGGACGCCCTCTAGGCTAAAACATGCTGACTCTTAAGGGTTGCTGCTCAGGTAGAATCTGAAATAAACTTTATTAAAATCCCCAGGCTATTTATATCATAAAAATATTCACAATCAACTTTACATTTGGTGAAACCGTCAATATATCCCCTTTAAGCTTGTTTAGCGCCCACATGATAATTGTTAGTTATTTCAAAAATAATATTAATTCAATTTTAGCGCCACTTGACACAATTCGTTATCGTAGCGATGCTAATTGTTTGCCTTTTGTATCGCAGGTACGGCCAATAAAGAGTAAGATACCGCGTCAGTACCGAAATCTGTTTTGTTAAGCTAACCTACCTCATAATTGAATATATTATATTTGATCATTTTCGATTATTGTTAAAAAAATGCAATTACGTCCATACGAAATATTTAGATAAATCAACTAACAACGAAGATATAGTGGAACAAACTAACAAAAAAATAATGAGAAAAAGAAGACAACTTTGAATTTATTGAAATAGTGAAACTATCTACCATTATCTTGGGGACACTATGACAGCACTTCTTTAAAAAAATTAGAACATTTATTACGAACAACCGCTTCTCATTGACAAGTGAGTCTCGTACCCCCCCCCCCTTGTTAAAGCTTCTCCTTTAGGCAACTCCAGAGTAAAATCAAAGGGTGTAATATCAGGCGACGTTTCTGGCCTCGAAACTGTTTAAATATGGTGCGATGGCCTGAACAGGAGCACCTTCTTGCTGAAACTATCTGGTATATCTTAGCTGTTCAAGAATAAATAGGTAACTATTCTTGGACATAAATGGAAATTATTCTCAAGTTCGTTTATCAACATGACCGTTTTGTGATGGTGTCATCTCACGGGGCATTCAGTGAAATAATTTTCAAGAACTTGTAGAGATTTTTTGAACTTGATAATAACTTTTCATTAGATAATAACTTTCGCTAACGAATACGCAGGAATTTAATTGTTTTTGGGGATTACTCGTCCACATGACGGATGAGTATAGACTGCTAATGCCACTCTGTATATTATGTTTTACTAAAATATATTATTTAAAATGGAACATCAGACGTTATTCATTCAAAACACCTAAGTGATCTTGAATGAGTTTTTTTTCTACACAGAGGGATGATAAAACATTATCCATCATTTCTCAATTTTATGTCCGGTTCTGTTGCTTCAAAAAACCATCGATATATTTTTTTACGCCTATTGACCATTTTGTATCATTTCTATATCAATGTGCTATAACGTCTCATGAAACTGTACATTAAACTATTTGTTTATATTTGTTCAGGTATTTAGCAGAAATTTTGTTTTATTTCTTCATATCTTTTATAATTATGTTTCATTTAATTAATTTACAAGCGTAAGATGTTAGCCACGGAAAACTGCAAAAGCTTAATTCACCTTTAAATTAGTTTTAAACATAAAATCATATTGTGTAATTTATAGTTTAAGTCTATTAAATAACAATTTCGAATTAATTTATAGTAATATTATCACTAATTATGTATTATCTGGTGCTAGTATATCCTAAACTAAATAGAAATATACAATTTTGGACATAATGTCTGCATAATATTGTTATTTGCTTCAAACAACTTGCATGGTTTGTTACTAGTGTTCCAGACAGTGCGAGATCTCCCAGCATCCTCGTCTACAGCTGGTGATCTTGCGCTCGAGAATGCCACTCGGCGAGGATCTCTTCCGCGGACCGCTGCGATAAGAATAGGATCAGGAATTCAGACGAACTTTTCGGAGACTTTCGGCATCTTTGGCCATGCGTTGCACGTCCTGTGGCACGCGTACAACCCCCAAACTAGCGCGCGCACCCTCCGATACGGTGGGGGACGGAGCCTTGACGATAGAAAACCGTACGTGGGCAACGGAAGAACTTATTCTGTCGGTTGCATCCGAAGCTTTCGTGTACCACGACCTCTCGAGTCCAGTGCCTTAACTACACGCGTTCTTAATTTGACTTTTAGTTTCTTGTGTTTACCCATGGCGCTTACCATGACTTTGGGCCACCAGAATAAGATGTATAACGTTATTCAGCATTCGGCGCCTCAAGCAAACTGTGTAATCGTTTCCCAGCCCGTGCAGAAATCGGTTATAACGAGTAAGCGGCCCCTAGCACCGGCTCCTGAGCGGGGCTCCGTCCTGGTTGCTAACAACAACAACGATTTGCGCTGCAAGAGGAAGATTCAGTTCATGCCTTATGGAGCTCCCCCGCAACAGCCGGCTTCCGTAGCAAGGAGGAACGCCAGAGAAAGAAATCGCGTAAAACAAGTGAACAACGGTTTCGCCACCCTACGTTCCCACATTCCGCCAAGTGTAGCCCAGGCGTTGTCCCCGCAAGCAGCCTCCCAGGGAAGAGGCGCCTCCAAGAAGCTCAGCAAAGTCGAAACCCTGCGACTAGCAGTTGAGTACATCCGCTCCTTGCAACAGATGATCGATGACCACGAGGGCGACATGTCTAATAACGGAAGTGACTCGCATTCGGTAGGAGACAATCGCTACTACTCTAGTAGTCCAGACTCCACGCATCTATACTCCACTTCCTACCCGGTGCTACTTCCGACCCCAGCGTGTTCAGAGGCGTCGGTATCGCCCACGCCGTCCCACAGCTCCGAGGGAAGTTTCTCCACGACGCAGAGTTACACGAACGCCCTTTACCACCATACCGAAAATTACGAAAACTACGACCCCAAGAGTCCAGAGGATGAGGAGCTTCTGGACGCCATCTTCTCCTGGCAGCAGGAATAAGATCATTTCAAAGGTTAGTACACTTTTCCTTGGGTTATGCATTCATATAAACAGACATTTCTAAGATTAGCAGGTATAAATATATCACAAAACCGAAGGAAGAAGTTTCGATATAGTTAATAGTTTAAGATACATTCTTTAAAAATACAGCCGAGGAGTTTTTATTTGAATGACCTACACGTGTTCTTTTAGAATTTTTGCTACTATTGACATTCTTTTAACCTTTATAAACGTATGGACCCCTTCTGTTACATTGTTAAAATCATTATTTTAGCAGGTAAATTTTACATAGTGCCCGACCCTTTTACCAAAGTTTAATGATTATTGAGATATAGTCAATATTGTCTCTGTTTTGCACTTCATTTTACTGCGGCGAAACTCATAAAACGTTTAAAAATTCGTTGGCAGTAACTAGTGATACACTTTATATTATAAATATTCGCTCATACGGCGTGTTTTTATACCTGTTTTGAATCGGAATCTACCTGAATTCAAAAGCCGAGCGTTCCCCTTCGATGCAGCGCCGTGTACCTATATATTTCCTTCCCTATAGTAAAATGCTGTTTTTGTGCCTTGATCTTTTCATACGTCTTGACAGGGGTCTTTAATACATACCAGTTTCTTTAAGAAATGCGACCTAGCACGTTAAATCTCCGGACAATACCGTCTGAGAATCATGTTGAAAAAGCAGCGCCAAATTCGGGGCTGTTCTCAGTCTCGCACGGTATTGCTCTCTACTTGTGAAGACTAATAAAAAAGTAAAAATAAATAATACCGCAATAATACTAGAAAAAAATGTAGTTGATTGTTTCAATATGTGCTGTTCAAAACTAACAATCATATTCTTCTGTGTCTATAAGTTTTGTTTTTCTTTGCAGAAATCTCCGGCCAGTGCTCTGAGTCTAATCAAAATGTCTCTGCCTTATCGAAGAAACCAAGTGCCTTTAATCATTCCAACGAGTGATATTCCACAATAATTTTGAATCTCAAGAGTTTATAGTTGTTGTTCTAGTCATTGTTTTGTACATAATTTGTATATATTGTTTATATTATAGCTTATAAGTCTTTATTATATGTATTAGAGTTACATATTACGTTAATCCAGCGTAGAGAATTTTTTGCAATAAACTTGCTCCCTAACGTGCTCTCTATTGTTACTATTTTTTAAATAAATCATGTCGTACTGATAAGAATTTTTATTTAAATTTAAGTGTATTAAATGCCAATGCGTTAGTTATTTTGTGTAAATATATTGCGAACTGTACTGATAAATACAATTTGTATAATATTTTACGTCGGACTTTTATTTCCCAGTCCTGTTTAATAAACTATATTAAGAGCAATTATTTATTTTGTGCTTTTCGCTCGATAAAGCCGAGCAGCTGACTGCGGCATGACGTAAACAGAAACAAATAAATATCCGAATAGACAAGGTGTTTGGGAGCTTTGGCGCGTGCTATACAAACACCTGCCTTTAAACACATGTCGATATGGTAATGTTGATGGTAGCATTAATAAATACAATGAAAAAATGTCCAGCCATTCGGTTTTTCAGGCAGTATCGCGGCTTGACGGCCTCGTTGGAGGCGGAATCCAGTCCACCTCAGTTAATTACCATCGGGTAATTAGAACTGATCGGTTCAGTCTCGACAAAGTAAGTACAACGAATTATTTTATTCCTTGCTTATGATACGAAAACCAGATTATTGAATAATTTAAAAAATGCCGTTGTGCTTTTGTTTTCACTTCTGTTTTCGGCTACAATAGTTTGTTTTACGCCAAAATCTTGCAAAAAAAAAATTCGGCATTGTGTTTTTCGCCAAGAACACAATGCAACAAGAATTCGGATCTACAGGGCCACAAAATAAAACTAACTTATTTTAACACCCAGAATCATATTTTACATTTTGTAAATATAATAATTTTTTTACCGAAACCTGTCAAAAATAATGTTTTCCAACGTGAAGCAAGTGTCTCATTTAGCCTCCTGGACCAAAATTACACCGCGAATCATGCGTAAGGGAAGATTTGGTAGGTAACTTTTTGTTCAAAACGTGTTTTCATAAAAAAAAATTAAAGAAAAATATATTTAGAATGATTATAAATTTTACATTATTCTGAAAAAATATTTTTAAAATAATTATAAAATAACTATTTTATGTTTTGGGTAGGTTAGGTATAATTTGTTTCTTTTTATTTCATATATATACCTAAGTACTCATATGTAAGGTGCTTATTTTGTATTTCTTTTTGCGTAGTAAAATCATTTGGCAGAAATAGTGTTTTTAAATTAGTTTACAATATTAAAAAAAACACAAAATATACATTCACTTTAATGTCAAGTAAAAACAACATATGCGTTATGCGTTGGAGGCGTCTAGTGTTGTAGAGATATTCACGTATTGATCTAGATGGCGCTACAGTAAATTTTTCATGCTGTTATGATGTACCTCATGCTGTTATGATGTACCAAACAGGTAATAACTGCCTCTTCTCGATATTTGTTTGTGAATATTGTATATGTAATTTTGTTTTATAAATATGTACCTAACAAATAATTCTTAGGAAAATAAACTGTTCGAGAGAATGGACTTGCTTTGCGCATCGGCGACTAAAGAGGAGGGGCTCTGTAACGAGCTACGCAGGACCGTCATTCGATGAAATAAATTCGTAAGGAGATGAAATAAATTTTATTTTGAAAACATGAAAACATTTTATTTATTTAACATAAATTTATTATAAATGTATGAGCGTTATGAAAGTATGAAGCGTTAAGAAAGTATGAGCGTTATGAAAGCCGTTTAACAAAAACAAAATTCAATTCGTGCAACAATTTGTGAAATGTTGATCGTTTAAATTGTGGCAGATCTCCATCATCATTTACTACTTACAAAATTTTGTCTACTGTTGGTAATTCTTTATTTCGATAGAACTCGTGTACTTTTATCCTTATAGCAATTTTAGTGAAATCGTCGATCTTTTCTTTAAAAGACTGAGGGCTTTTTTTTAAATTTGGTTCCGTTACCTGACCGGTTCTATTATATTCTGCTAAAATTTTTTTCATTGTAGTTTTTCCAATGCCCGTTTGTTTGGTTAGTGTTAAAACTGTCTCTTCGTACGACATTTGTGGATTGTCTTCCTTTAATTTCTTATATAAATTTATTATAATTACTTTTTGACTTTGAGCACGACCTAAAATTAAAAACAAAAATAAATCATTGACCACGGTTACTGGTGGTGAATAGTATGCGTATTAAATAAAACATATTTATTATTATATTTCTTTATCTGGCCTCTTTTATTCTTCTTAATTGGCGATAATGGTGGATTTATCTCGTCTCTGGCTGCTGCCATTCTTATAATAGATTTAAAACTTATTTCACAACCGTAAACAACACAACTAAAATAACCGTACTTGCGAGACTACAAATACAAACTGTGAATAGGTAGGCAGTAGTAGGTACTTTATATAATTAGGTACCAGGTAGGTATCGGACCCAGGCGCCGGCCCTGGCTACCTGCTGAGCCAATTAAGACGTTGAGGGCGTTGAACTAATGTTCTAAGGGGCGGAGATCTGACCAAAACAGACGAATTTTCGCTCGAGTGCAAGTCCATTCTCTCGTTGGTTACAGTATAGTGTCCAAAGCCGTGAGCCGGTGTGCCGTTTGGGTATGGTGAACAACGTCATTTAGATAACTTAAATAAACGAAGCAGACAAGCAAATTAATGGGTCTATACAAACATGTGTGACTCCTAAGGAGCATATCTTTAACACCTACTATGATGCATCACATTATTCACAATCAAAATGGGATTCAATTGCAATATAAAATTTTAGGCGGTGCAATTTGAAAAAAGAAACAAGTTGGTACTGGTTTCTTAAGGGTTGTAGAAGCAATGCTGATTGTAGAAGTGCAGCCGGAAAGTGGCTTTGATCTATGGTGTTTGTTGCTCATAAGATTTTTGGTTTAATGATTTATGTTTTTTGATATATTTACCTAAGATTTTTCATCAGTGTCGGACGTTTAATTTTGTGCAATTTTCGAATTACCGAAGTACCACCAATCACCTCTCCGAAAGACGGAATTTCTACCACGCAACCACGTATTTAAGAAAACGTTTCCGTATATATGTCTAGAATACAACTGGTAAGTGTCTTCCTTACTATTACTAGTACTGATCTTCCTTATTATTCATCGATTTGCTTATTTCTCTATGTAATAACTTATCTATATGCATCTTAGAGAAGAATTTACAAGTTCAAAGTTAGTAACTCTATATCTGATACAAGAAGTAATTTTGGTAATCATATTGAAATAAATTAATTTTTGCTAAATCGCTCCATGTTTCTGGAAGCTATGTGTACCTACCTATATAATATGATATAGTACTGCCTTTTTCAGTTGGTTGAAACCGATAACGCTGGTTTTCTCACGATACTGTTCAGACATACCGAGCGACACGATACTCGAGAAAGCGTCACATGAACCCGCAAGTCCGCATAAATTGCGTCGTACCTGCCCCATTGTTTTCCCGCCTCACTTTCTGAGATCGGTTTCTGGTTGATTCTCTCACCTTACGTTAAAGTCTCCCCCATAATAAGCATCCCCATTTCCACGCGAGTTTCGCTGCCCGTGCGATCGTTGAACTCTCTCGAAATTTGCACAATATATTGAGTCAGGTAAGGTCTGGGCTGTCTGGGCACTAGCAGCCGACTTCCTCGTCCTCTATTTCCGTTATTTCACGTCCTTCTCGTTCTTGAATACGATTAGGATCGGGTCCTTTTGTGCAGCATCCTCTGGCTGGGATCGGCCGGCTCCCTGCGAATCTGATACGCATTTGATTGCGGACACGCGATACCGGTTTTATGTTACTCTGGGTATGTTAATGTCAGCGCACTTCGAAGTCCCTTCAATGCGAGGCGTTTAACGTTTTCAGGCAAAGCAGAAAATGGCGACGGAACGGGAACAGCCCGTGCAAGGAGCCTGGAATTGCTTATTGACCTATGTCAAAAATATGTGACATCTAGACAAGAAACTACCTATTAGCACCCCTACTTATCACATTTATACTTTCCCGATTTAACTCATTCAAAATAAACTCATTCCTTCAATGTACCTAGGAGTATCGGAAGCTGGCCTAAAATGACATACTCTTTTTTTTATTACTATATATTTCTGTTTTACCATTTTCCAAAAGTAAATTGTATTCAGATGTCCTGTTTCATTGGTTTTGACAAGATTTATCACAATACAAAAGGTTGCAGATTTTTTAAGAATTCTTTATGTAGATGGTTGTTGCGTTATTTAGTTTAACCAAATCAATGTGGGTAAAATGGCATACAACGATAAATAGTAATATAAACTCTTGAATACTGAAGCATTTATAGAATAAAGTGGGTGAATACGCCGCGCTGGATAATACGCCGCAGTTCAATATTTTCTTTCCAAGCCAACAGTTCATTTTAACAGGTCAGTGTGAGACAGCAACTACGCGAAAATTATTTACAAATCAAATTAATTCATTTTTTTGTGAATAAACGTCAGTGTAAATGTAAATACCGTTAAAAAAATCTCTTATGTTAAGTTATATCTAGTGGCGAAGGAAGTTTCAAGTAGATTTGATAAATTTTAATAGGAGTATGCGAAAATATGATTTATAACCTGACTTTTTTGGCAGAATACTCCGACGTATCTTAAATTAGTAGGTATAGTAATTTTGTTTTTGATAAGATTCAATGTGGGGTAATATGCGTTACGTTACGGTACGGTATCTAATATACGTTACGGTAATATATGTTACGTTACGGTAATATACGTTCACGAGATATTTGTACTCTATCAGGAATGTATTGTGTGAATTGTGTTCCACTAGCACTAGCCACTAGTACTTTTAGAGCTCTGAAGACTTAAGTTTCTCAATGTATCTATTACTTACTATGTCTATTTTATGTTGTAAAAAATACATTTTGTAATTTCATAAAATAGTTTAATTCTTACGAAAATAGCATGTTGACATATTCCCCAATGTATACAGATATCATTTTACCGTACATGAATGTATACCATTTTACCCGAAAGGGAAACTGCAACTAACCTAATTTCTAATTAACATGCATATGCATTAAATTATGCTTCTTATGACAGTTTATATACAAATATCAAGCTATAAATATTCGAATCAAGGATTCATTCGAAATCTGTAAGGTACGCCTTACAGATTTCGAATGAATCCTTCATTCTGCATAAAATTGCACGCACTTTAAATTATGAGATGAAAGAAAAATTTGAAAAGCCTTAAATACCATCTCTTTAAATACCACCTCTTTTGTCACGTCACGCAACGTTGTTCTCTGATACAAAGCAAAATTCGGTAAATTAGTCAATTATTACGAAATAGCGACTTTATCAAAAGTCTTCAACAATAGCTGATATTCAAAGAATGCCAAGTAGGTGCCATGATGTTGACAAAATTTATATACCTATACCTCTAAGAGAGAAAACATTGGCCATCACACAAAACGACCTGATAGTTATATGAAAATAATACCGTGAAATCTGTAAGTGATACTTCTAGGGTGAAAATTAAGGACATCGTGTTAATTTTCTAAACAATTGAGCAATTTCCAGTTCGAAATTAAACTGATTTCCAAACCATTTAACAATTATTTGTCACTATAGGCCTGAATTTTTAACAAAATACATTAAATATAAAATTCGATATTTTAATGTCCCTCATTAATTTATGTGAACGTATAATATATGAGTCAAATTATTTGACTTTTTAGACGTGAAAATGGTGCATTTGAGTGTGTTGGAGTTCTATAGACTTCTTAATCGGCATGCATGGATATAAGTTGTGTCTCTTTTACAAATCATAAATTCCAATAACTACATTATGATTTTGAGCCTCAGTTATTTATGCCTCTGAAGGGTCTACCCGTATAAGCAATTATTTATCGATGAAATTCGATATTAATAATTTTCGCAATTTGCAATACCTTGGTGCTTGAAACTGCATTATAACTTAGCTTAGCCATTTAGCAGAAGACTTATTGATGATTCGTTGCATTAAAAGGTTGTAGGAAGATACCACAGCAGGTACTGCAAACACAATTTGTGGTGACGCTGTGCGAATATCCAACTTGCGCTATGCATCGTACCTGAGCCAATATTGAAATTGCAAGGGAAATTGCGTTTGGTCCTTAAACCACTCAGTGGCGAGGACAAATGACTTAATAATAATGCAATGAACTTTTCACAAGGAAAATAATTATATATGAAATAAAAAAATAATGTTTTTGCACACGTTTATTTAACCACTTATATTTACTTCCGTATTGCAAAGAGCCTAATACACAGTAAGAAAAATAATTATTTTATCTATTAGTTCAGTAATTATAAAAATTTCGATCGCAATAAATGTTATCTGAGATATTTCTTCAGTACCTAACTGTTATTTGAGGGGTTATATATTTCGTAAACTTTGATTGTACATCATGAAACCAAAGTTTACGAAATATATATCAGTTGTGTCACACGCGGTAGAATTGTTTGTAATCCCTTTGAAGTTCGCAACATTTGGTGACATCTACGCGGAAAATGTCAACCCTTCGATTTCAATACAAGGGTTGTTCCGAATGAGCACAATAAAACGGGAAATTTTATGAGTTATAACAAAATTTTCATTACAGTTAACAGACGGAATATAATATTTTTTTTTACAGAAAAAAATTAAATGGCAGATCCAAAATAGCAGACTAGGTATCCTATTTATGAACCGATTTGTCTCAAACTTGGAAGTTTGCGGTGTTTAAGGTCACTTAATACAATTTTTGATTCACACTCTAAATAATCAAAATGGCTGATCCAAACTGGTGGACTATTTATAAACCAATTTGTCTCAAAATTGAAACTTTGCTGTGTTTAAGGTTACTGGGCTTATTTGGATAAGGTTACTCGGTTATAAATAGGATATTCCGCCCTTTTGTATGCGCCATTTTAATTATATTAGGTTTGAGGCGAAAATTATATTGAGTGACCTTAACCACCGCGAAGTTGCAATTTTGAGATAAATCGGTTTATAAATAGAAAAGTCCCCCATTTTGGATCCGCCATTTTAATTTTTTAATATTTAGAAAAAAATAGTATTGAGCGATCTTAAACACCACAAACTTTAAAATTTGATACAAATCGGTTCATAAATAGAATTATGTCCGCCATTTTGGATCCTACATTTTGATTTTGTTAAGTTTGAAGCAAAAATTGTATTGAGTGGCCTTGAAACTTGAAACACCGCAAAGTTTCAAGTTTGAGACAAATCGGTTTATGATGACTTATTATCAGAACAATGAAGACGGAAAAAATCGAAAAATTTTAACTCCAAGTATGATGACAAAACCACCAGCACCAATGCAATTTTATCAAAAAAAATGCAAGTGTAAAAAGGTTTGCGGAAATGTAGAAAAGCTGGCCTTTTTTGTACAGGAGCTTGTAGTGCTTGCAGAAACGACCCATGCACAAATATACCTCTCGTGGAACCAGAAGACACTGACTACGATGAAGAAATAACATCCAGTTTAATTACATCGTCAAGATGACGATGTAATTAAAACAAACCGTTAATATTGTAAAATATATTTTTTTAAATATGTAAATAACCTCAAATTTTTTATGATGTAAAGTTATTAAATCTTTCATTTGCTTGCATTTTCCATAAAATCTCAACAATTATTGGCAAAGATGTACTCAAAAAATATAGGGACTTTTATTATTTTTTATTGTTTCAATATAAAGTTATCGAATGAATCTGTTTAATATCAGATTCTATTTTTTATAATATGTTAACAATTGGCAAATATATACTTTTTTTATAGTTTATACTTTTCTATGGTAAAAAATTGAAGGTCATGAAAATATATTTCATTTGCTTCTTTATTTTCTTAGATATGTCGACAATTGGCAGAGATGTTAACGATTAGATAACGCATTTTCGAAAAAACTTTTCTTATATCTGCAAAATCGATTTTTTCGAAAACTATGGCTTATACAAAAAAATACAATGGATTTATGTTGTATACTCCCTCCATTAACAGTTACTGAAGAAATATCTCAGATAACATTTTTTGCGAGCTTCTGGTGTATTTTTTACATTAACGCCTGCACTATATAGTGCATTTTAAATAATAGATTTGAAAAACATTATTATTAGTATCATTATTATTTAATATGTAAAGTAATTTTTGACATCATAGTCAAAGAAAAAATAAATTAAGTTTAATATTTCAGTTCTAATCTTTTTTTTATTACGTATTTCTGTGCATGCCATTGACAGAGTGGTTAAAGAAGTCCAAAGTTCATTAGAAAGCAGCGGTGAAGTCAAATTTTGCAGTCCTAGAAAGAAACGAGTGAGATCAACAGTCACGGATATACCGGAATGTGAATCTCGGGAGATTCGACAATAATTAATTACGATTTTCATAAACATGAACGTTTTCGTGTTACATTCAAAAAATTTGAACAAAAAATCATAGAAGATTTATGTTTCAATAGTCTCAATCCATCGCAAACTTCATTGATAACGATTGTAAAGAAAATGGGCTTCAGGTGGAGGAGAACACAAAATAACAGCAAAGTTCTTACATTAAAAAAATTTAAAGTAGATCCTTGTGAATTAAATATTAAAAAAAATTCTTCCGTATTCAGAACAGACCATAATATTTTTGTAAGATTTTTTAATGAAACGTCCTTACATAGTGGATATACATCTTCTCATAACTGGTCTAGTGATTCTACAAAAGAATTATTTGTAAATAAATATATTTAAAGGATCAAGATTATGTATGTAGTCACGCAGTTTTGCATCTCTCGCCGTATCATCCAGATTTAAACCCAAATGAGTTCATTTGGGCTGTAGTTAAAAGCAGCGTATCCCGAAAAAATGCAATGCGATGTTTAATCTATATAATGTCAAACGTTTAGCGGAAGAAGACTATAAAAAAATAACTGTGGATCAATGGCAGACACGGTGTCAACATGTGATGAAAATAGAAGATGATTATTTGCAAGCAGAGTTTAATCTTTTGTAATTTGTGAGCAAGTAATCTTTTGTTTTCTAAACAGTCTAAATTGACCATCGAGAATGTGTTGCTTATATTATCTAATACTAGCTAAGTTAAAAAAAACATATAATTTATATCTGCTTGTCGATAGTACCCAATTATTTCTCGAATTAGTCAACATTCAAACACCTGTTGATTAAGAATAATGTTTTTCTATGTGGGGTTTTTATTAGCATGTTATCTCTCTAGCTTGTATCGAATCACCAGCATAGACTCAGGCTCAGCCTCAGAATCTGCCTAATAATATAATAGGTGACAATTAACGATGAACACGTTATTTATGTAAATGGAAAGTAAGCTTCAGTATTTTTTGCTGGGAAATCAATCTGACATTACATTCGTCATATTCGATTACAGACAGAAAGGTTTTACTATACTTGCCACGAGGTTAACACACTATAAAAGATGCCGCACGACGCGACGTGCGTTAAGTTCTATGGGATGTTTATTCGTGGAATGCGTTTAAAGAAGCAAGATCAATAGGAACGGTATCAAAAAAGAGCACAATGTTGTAAACTTTAGCATTTATTGCGGGATATCGAGAGCAAAAAATTATGAACTCTTCCCTTTAATATCCCTTATCTATTCTGGTTTTTCTCCGTTTCCAATTCTTCCTCGAAAGTAGAAGGACCATTATATATTTATCTATGTTTAATCTTTTGTGTCACATCATGCGTCTTTTATTTTCACTAATTCAACATAAATTCTGACCTTAGTCAGAACAACTATTAGTTGTTGATAAAGTACAACTAATAGTATTAATATACCGGTTTATGTAATATTTAAACAATGTTAAGACCAATATTAAGGATGATCATATTTTTTTAAGAAAAAAATGAAAACTTACAAAGGGATTTTAAAAAACAAACATCACTAGTTTTTAGCTCAAACAAATTGTACACAGAGCATACAATAAAATGAGTATTACAAATCACCTGTATTATAATATATTACATGATATGTATTTGTGTCAAAAAGTACCTAATAAATAGTAAATCAACAAAATATTCCGGTATCCAGTCTAACAAAATAAAGTATCCAATATCATTCCATAAAAAAAACATTATTATTTACTTTAAAAAAAAACAGTTTTCCTTTGAGATGCCTGCACCCGAATCACCACTTTTATACCCGTCATACCTTTGCGAGTTTAGGATTCCTTTTAGAATTTGGGGACTTGTGGATCAAGGATTGAACATTTATGTATACGTTTCAATAAAATTGGTCACTTTCATCACAGCTTTCCAAGTCGATATTATCATTTAAGATTTTTCTGAGCTCCAATAATTATTAATATTGGACGTTCTATCAACTCATCAACTCACTTGTCCCAGGAAGAAAAAAAAGTAAACACACAAAATATAGATTAAAAATTGCTCTGGGTGAATATTGATAAAATTTTAGCATGTTGTAGATTTTGATCTCCTTATAAGAACTGTAAATGTGCTCATCTTAATGACAATGACTAGTTTTTTTTAGATACAGGGTGTTAAAATGGAGTGTGGTTATTTTTATAAAAAATATTTACTGCAATTTAAGGATTCGATTGCATGTTTTTGCATGAACCTTCTTTCTTTAACTTCAAATGAGTCACAAGTTTGCCCTCTGGGTTCGGGGCCACAATTGTAGAATAGACCCAGGGTACCTCCTACTTGTCGTAAGAGGCGACTAAGGTGACTGAATGGGACTGCCTAGCCGCTTAGATATGACCGGTAAGATCTTCAAAGTTATGCTGGGCGGGCGTTGGTGGTACTTGGATGGGTGACCTAGGCAGGCTTGGGCCCGGACTGTGGCGTCTGCCCGAGACCTGGGAACACTCAACACATCTGCCGCGGACGCGTGGTCCCAGATAAATGGTAATGAGGATCAGAGTAATTAATCTCGGTAACTCAGAACCATACTTTCATACATACAAATTGTAGAGACTTTGCCACCAGGCCACCCGTAATAAATAGGATGGTTTGGAGAAAAGTACTCAAGTAAAAAGGAGGAATGCATAAAGGGCCTAATGAGGCCTAAGTACTGTGGTGGAATGGGAGTGTAACACTACCTTCCACTACACTCCGACCGTATGTATATACATACATACATGAGTCACAAGTAAATAAGGGTGAATTTTTGAAAATCGATTTTTTTCTGATCAAACTACAAAATATTAAAAAAAATCTATTCGGAATAAAATAAATTTCTTTGATGTTATCAAAAGTTCTGATTTGTAATTTTATACTGGGCGGGTCAAAAATAATGCAATGCGAGTGACTCATTCTAATGAGACATCCTGTATATTTCTATATATACTGTCCATTTATAGCTGAGAGCTGAAAATATAGTTCATTAGAATAAATAGAGTCCCATTAGAATGGGTCACTCGTCTTGCCATACTATTGAGCCGCCCTGTATAAAATTACAAACTCGAATAGATTTTTTTTATATTTTGTACTTTGAGCAGTAATAAATCGATTTTTAAAAATTCACCCTATTTTATTTGTTACTCTCCCTGTATATAAACACATATTTTGTCACACAATATATTATTTAATGTTAAGAAACTTAAAAAATCCTTAAATTGTCATAATTTTTTACATAAAAATATTCACTCTTTAACACCCTGGATCTTAACTCAGAAAATCTACAACATATCAAATTTTAGAGAGCCATTTTTCAGGGTCCTTTGTATATTTTTTAGATTACGGCTTGAAACAAACTCTAGTCTATTTAAATACCTACCTATATACATCAAGCCATCGATCTTGTGTAACTGATGTTTTTCAAATTCCATTAGTCAATTTTATACTCAATGGTCAATTATACTCAACTGTACTAGGTATTTTGTACTCAACTCACTTCATCAAACAGTTGGACTTCATTCAATATTGCGAACATGAAACTAAAAAACAATTATTCATACAAAAGTACACTGGATGTACTTAATGAACATTTTAAATGCAGTAGGACAGTACCCGAACTGTCTGTCGTATTACTCCCATTAAAACAAGTACATATGGTCACGCTTCTTATACATCTAAAATATATTACTGTGTTTATTATATTAGTCATGTTTATATACCCAACTGACCTTGTCAGTTATATCTATGTATGTAACATAGATATAAGATCATTTTTTGCTACTGCATATCTTGTCTATATGATCTCTTCTATGAGATCTTAAAATTTTACATCATGATACATAATCTATTGATCTTTATATTAAGGCTAATTTATTTCTGCCAAGTATTTTTTCTTGACAATATTGAATTAACATTTTAAATATAATGTGGCTATCTCTGCGTTGATTAAAAAAATTTCTACCGGTTTTACATCGGTTGTGTATCAAATCTGAAACGTTAGATCGGTAGGTACATGTTTTATGGATAAAGGTACAAGATTTTATGGACATGCATGAAATTGAAAATCATGTTTTTTTGTTCCAATTTATATCTACCTCTGTGCTGCTTTTGTGTTGACGTACGGAAGACTATATTAACGGTTATTTTACTAAGAAAATTTAA
>CAXKVY010012395.1:0-56020 GCA_964058915.1 Tetropium fuscum | reverse complement strand
CTCGTATATACTTTCATATGCATTTAGTAAAAATCTGTCATTTTGATATTACAAACAGACACTTCAATTTTTTTATTAAAAATAATCAAATACTAATTAATTAATAAGTTAAGAAAGTAATCGTTGACGCCCGGGAGAGAATAAAATGATTTAGTTATTTGTTGGCTATTTTAATTTTCATTTGATTGATTTATTAGTGTGTACTATATTTAACTAAATATTGCGGAGAATGATATAAAATGGAAGAATAAAAGATGTCATTAACATAACAGATAAAGGAATATCTAAGAAATGTTTAGCTTGAGCAGAATATGTCACAGGATAGATCGCAATTTTAGAAGTGCTATCTATCAGCACTTCTAAATTGCTGACAGATACCTATAGCTCCTTCTTTATTTTTTTGCTTTTCACGCGTGTATCATACAATATTTTTTTCTGATTCAGATATTAAAATAATTAAATACAATTTTTTACACTCTTATACTGACAGTTTTTTTTTTCAGATGACGTCGACTTCAGAATTATTATATTGCCAAAACTACTTGTCGAAGTAGTTATTAATTTTCGCACTTGTGCGTTAAAATTTCAATTTTTACACTCATATTTGAACGAAAAGTATCACATTTAATGCATGGATGAGAAAAATATATTAAAGAATTTAAAGGACGGCAATGTTATCTTGTCAAATGAAACAATAGACAAAAGTCATGAACAGATATATGAACTATCAGTAGGTACCACCTTAAAACTAATTTCAGTCATACCAGCTCAAAGTCAAAAAGGACAATCATTTATACTCACCGATCAGTTTTTCTCTGGCTGGTAATTTTTGGGCAAATTTCGTATTTCTAAGATATTAACAGGCTCACATTACTCGTAATTTTAAGATACACAGTTATATAGTTACTGATTCCAATATTAGCTACTTTTTCATATCTTGGATAAAACGATTTTAAAATCTCAGTGACAGGTACAGTTTGCATAACGTTAAGTATCATCTGAAAGGAGAGAGGCGAAACAATACAATCTATAAATAATAAGAGAGTTGTAACAATGACCCTCATTTTTGCAGTATTTCATGACACGCTTTCCGGTAAACAGTTACCTCTTACATTCACATAATCCACAATATTTTTGCTCAATGTTAACCTAGTTGATGCTATCGGTGAACGGTAAAATGTTGCATCTTAATAATAAAAGCAACAAAGTTGGTATAGTTATATGTAACGAACCGAAATACCTCCTGTTGTGTAATTAAAATTAATAACACCATCGTGTTTCTATTAGCTATTACTAGAATTAATAATATACAATTCAAATTCAATATTTCTTAAGACTGACGTTTCTATCTAAAACCCTCGGACACGTCGATTTTTATTTTTAAATCCGCTTATTTTGATGTAATATACAATAAGATGGCGCTCTAGATGTTCCGGACGTGACATCATCGATATTTCTTTAAATGACAACAATAAATTTTTCCCGCAGATTCTTGTAGACGAGCTATTTATGAGTTCGGCAATATAGCACACTTTATATTTATTTTGAGAAGCAGATATTTAGACGAATTAATAGAAATTTAATAATGACAACTCTACACAAAAATACCATCCTGCTCCATGGAAAATAACAATTGGAAGACGCAATATTGTTCCTAAACACATTTAATTTAATATGAGCAAAATATTAATAAGAATACAGTAAACAATAAACAACTTAACTCAAGAAAACTAAGAGTAAAACGTATTAAGAAACAAAGAACAAAACAAAGAATAGATGAAAAATAATAGACACGTAGATATAAGTAAATATTAATCTAAATTAAATGTTTGCAATTGCGACCGTTCTCTCTTAATCACAACTCTAAACGATTAAATGTTTCCGCTCACACATTATTTAAAACGATCGGAGACACCGCTCTTATGTGGTGCCGTATTAGTTCCTTCAGTTCTTCCAGATTCCTCGGTTTTGGAGAGTAACCTTTGCTTTTCAAGTAACTCCAAATGAAGAAATCCAATGGGGTTAAATCAGACGATCGAGCAAGCCATTTCATAGGCCCTTCGACCAATCTACCGCCCGGGGAACACCTCGTGTAAATATTGACAGACATTTACTGCATAATGAGAGGGTGCTCCATCTTGCTGATACCAGCTTTCATTGGCTGGAAAGTCTAGATCGGCAATATTTGGGAACAATACGACAAGTGCGGGGGTTAAGTCGTTGCGGAAAGAATCTAATAAGTGTCTCCGGTTAAATTTCCCTCAAGGATATATGACCCCAAAATCATACTTCCTATAATACCCGCTGATACATTTATTTTTGTGAATTGAAGTGTGAGCCTCAATTGCCCAATTTGGCCTGTCACTACCCCAGTATCTGCGGTTTTGCCTGTTCGCAACGCCATGTAAGGAAACGTCGTCCGAAAATAAAATAGAATTTGTTAAAAAAGTGGGATTTATGCGTATTCTCTCCCAACATTTCCTGGCAGAATTGAACACGTCATCCTCAGTTAACTCATGTATTAATTTACATTTATACGGATGATATTTGCTGATCTTCAGGATTTTGTGAACTAAAAAATTTTAAATTCCCTATTCACCTGCAATTCCTCGCGTCGTCAAATGCCGATTTTCATATACGGAAAACATATCATATACGGACAACTATTTTCATCATAAACAACTCTGGGTACGTCCACTTCTCGGAAGATCTCTGACAGTGCCATGCTCTCTATACTTCTCTTCAATCCTGCTTACTGTTGACTGACTGGCGTTCTTACCTTCATATTTCGAATTGAACATATCACAAACCTCTTTATGTGTTCGGGTTAAATCAGCGTAGCCTATCATAATTAATATTTCTATTATTCCTTTTTCGGATAACATATTTGCTTCTAATGATTAACAACACTTTTGACAGTGACAATATTATTTACTGTCACCTTCGTGTTTTGTTTCAAGCAAGCCATAGCACACTTCTTCCAATTGTTATTTTTTATGCAGCATGGTATTTTTGTGTACTCGTAGAGTTGTCATGATTAAATTTTCATTAATTCCTTTAAACCTCTGTTTCTCTTAAACCTCTCAAAATAAATATAAAGTGTGCTATATTGCCGAACTCATAAAGAGTTCGTCTACAAGAATCTACCGGAAATATAATATATTGTTGCCATTTAAAAAAATTATCGATGACGTACGTCATAGTCATAGTATTTCACAAAAACTCTAATGTTGCATTTGGTCATTCCCTTCATTCTCTTTTGGCGTTATACCTTTCTAGCAGAGTTCAATTTGTAACTTACAGTGGTTGTCATTCAATTCACTTTATTACCACCACAGGAATCCCATAGGGATCGGATTTTGGGCCGTTACTATTTATTTTGTTTATCAGTGGTATTGCTGATATTATATACTGTGAAAACTATTGTTTGCTGATGATCTCAACATTTATTATGCGATGCGAAATGTGAAAATACAATCCTAAAATTTCCTAAAATCTGAAAAATGTAAAAAGTTGATAAAAAATTTATTAATATGGTCATATTTGTTTTTCTGTTAATTGTTAATATTTTCGGAGATATTATTTTTTTTTAAAGTTCAATTCTCTAATAACTACCCTTATAGAAACAGAACGAGTCTCAAAACTTAAGCAGTCCTGGGCATTCACCCGAAATATGTTTCCTCCAAATTAAAAAAAAAGATCCTCCGAAAGATACGTTAAAATCTGGAAATTTTGGAAAAATGGGCATGTTTTTCATGTCAATAAATAATCAGATGTATAGCAAAAAGTATAATTATACATTATTTCTGAAAACGGCAATGAAGAATGAACGGCTAGAGTGGTCTGGTATCCCTCGCTTTCACACTACTGCTTAGTCTGCTTGACTGTTTTGATAGTTTTGGTCATTCATTAATTCCTCTACCTACGGTGTACTGATGAGAGCCAAACAGCTCGAAACTAGTCTACACCTGGTGGAGGTGTTGATGAATGACCATAGCTATCTTATCGGATTTGCAGGTGTAATTCAATACAGGTAGGAATATTAATTCTCTGTGTAGTTGTTACCTGTAAATCCATTCAGTATATTGTTTAGCCTACTTTTGGCTAGGGTCGCTGCTCTAGGTGCCTGCATTGCAGGACGCTGCTTGTCAAAGACTTTACTTAGTAATGTCTGATGAGTAGTAGCAACTGACCGCTAGAGGGGTCTGGTATCCCTCGCTTGCACACTTTATTACTGTTACATTGCAAAGTTAACAACTACTTTTCTGATAAATATGTCGTGATGTTTTTATCGGAAAGTTTTTTATTAATGTTAATATTAATTCAAGATTGTTTTTTAACCCGCTTTTATTGGCATCACCTGTATGTATGTATTATGTATGTATTATGTATGTATTATGTAGGTATTATGTATGTATTATGTATGTATTATGTATGTATTATTTATGTATTATGTATGTACTCGTATTATGTATGTATTATATATGTGTTATGTATGTATTATGTATGTAATATGTATGTATTATTATATGTATTATGTATATAGTATGTATGTATTATGTATGTGTTATGTATGTATGATGTACGTATTATGTATGTTTTATGTATGAATTATGTATGTATATAAAGGAATTTTTGAACGCGATTTTCACCCACTTCAAGACGTCAGATTAATCTGCAAAGTTTCTACACTTATCAAGGCAATCAAAGGCAATCGATGACAATATAATAATTTGACAACTTTGTCCTCTCTTCACCAGGATAATAAAAAACCAGAATATGAAAAAATGTGCCTCACATTTGCGCCTTCGCCAAAATATAGAATTTACTGAAAATGATACATCATTATCGTTAAAACCTCGGATCATACGGGCACACAAACACAAAACACAAAATTTAATCTTTTTTGTAGCAGAAAGTAAAACTAATCAAGATATTTTTTAGTTTTTGTAAATTATAATTAATTTTATTTATTTTCGTTTTTTTATCATTGCAGTGCACCGTTTGTTCATCATTACATTGCATTGCAAAAGTTCTCTATTATGTTAATATGTATAATATGTTTTTGATTATTTACTGACCATTTGAATTACTCGTAGTAGGTACCGAACACTGAACAAACATAATATAATGACGTAAATTCTTTAAAATACGCCACAGACTCGTATCCGAAACGTCTAAGATACCCTTTTGCTTCACTATTTCATTATGCTGATGCCTTTTAAGGCATCAGCAACTCTCTGATGGAAGGAAGATAATAGAGCCCATTATTTTCTTTTTGGCTCCTGAACTATTCTAAGAGATTTATTATGAATTGTCGGCTATGTCTTTCAATAGTACAGGTAGACATTATTGAAAATATATTAATATGTAGAACTGTCAATGTGACTTTAAAATTTGACTTCTAAAATAATAAAATGTTTTCAAACATTTTTGAAAAAAAACAACAAACGTAACGCGTAAATTGACGCATACACACGCCAAGAGAGCTGAAGAAGACTATACCTACCCTCCGACTTTCGCAGCAAAGAGTATAATAATTATACCGGTGCTGTTCTAAATAAGTTAAAATTTGATTCCTCGCGATTTAAAAAAGTAAAATAATAATTAACGGAGGACAATGTTGTAGTTTCTAGAAGCCATGATGATTAGTCATTAATGATAAACCGTCAATTTAGCATTTTTTTGTTCCGACTATCCCTGAACTTCGCTACTAGATGAGTGGGTCAAATTATAATAACGTTCAATACGTTTATTAATCATTGGTAATATTACCTTTGATTATACATTCTTAAAGGTTGCACGAACGTCGCCGCAAAAAAAAGTGTATTAGCAATTCAGTAAATAAATATTAATGTCCGACTCGTTTTACATTCTCTTGAATACCATATAATAATATAGGTATGTGTCACATATTTACAATGCATGAGAAGAACCCATTTCTATAAGTTTAAATGTAATTATTTCAAATTTTAATTATTATGTTCAGCATCGATCGGTGGCAGGCTCAGTGCTAGGTAAGTATAATTCAAATATATTGTAAATGCTATTCAATACCATATTCTGGTATTCTGGCATTCAGGTAGTCGAATACTTACTTTTTATTTAAAACATTATATTTATTAATAATATTAATGCTTTTGGTATTAATGAATACAATTAATAATACTCATTAGTTGTAGATATTATATTCCGATTCCTAATGTACTATTATGAGGTATATTATTCCACTACATTTTACAGGGTATTCAGCAAAGATTTAAAACCACGTGATCACAACACTGCTTTTCGAATAAAAAATACCGAAGATAGTTTGTCAGCATCTTCAGAGGCAGAACTTTAATTTTACTGAAGTGATTTTACACAGTTATATAACACTACATCGTATTTTTTGGATGTTCCTCTTATTACCTCATATTTGGCATAATACTGCCTATTTCGTGTTGTTTTTCAGATTTTAATAAAAAACATCTATTTCTTTTGTCTTTTCTAGTATTACGGCATGTCATGTATATGACTGACAAATTTCAAATATGTATATTTTAAATAATTATTCTGAAATTACTTAGTCCATTCCCCCGCTCTCCCCTACAGGTAAATTGTTTGAGGTGGTTTTATGAGGTTTCATATATTTATAAGAAATCGATTAAATAAGTATATAATTCGATTTGTCCAAAGTACATATTCCTCGCTAAGTATCGCTAAGTCACCATCGCAAAGTCAGGCGTTTATCATTTTTATGGTATATAAAATTGTAGCCTATAGCTGTAGTAGGGGTGTCTCAATCCCCAAAATCTTGTATATCCATTATTTATTTTGTCCGGAATTATTAAGAACAATTCCCTAAAATTCTTGAAACTTCCTGGAAAACTTCCTCCGAAATTTAAAAAAATCTAAAATTTCCGAAAATGTTTGTTTGGGATCGGAAATTTTTTATTTCAATTGCGCACCTTATCTTTTTATTTTTTTTTGACAACTTTTTTTACAGCTGATTCAAAACAATTTGTCGGAAAGGCCTACAAGCCTTCCAATCATAACACCATATCTTTATAGTGCTATGTAGTATATTTATATAAGTATCTTTATGTAGGTAAATATTGCTTTTTAACTTGCACGATTTACCAACAATATATCTACTTGGTCTGGGGGTCGCTATTTCATATCCCCCCACCACCATGAAGAAGGCAACAGAATTATTATTCACGCACCATTTCCACTGCTTAACTTACGTTAAATAATATACTCGTACTACTCTTACATTACGTATAAATACTTCCCTACTTCTTTAAAAAAATGATTTTTGGAATAAATGCTTTGCTAACAATCAGATAGAAACTAACTACACTGTAAAAAATAGATTTTTATCTACATTGATAATAATGTAAATATACATGGACTAGCCTGAAATTTTCAAAATCATGTAAAATATCTTTAATTTTTATGTAAATTTACAGACATCCGTAAAAGTACTAGTCTTCTGCAAAATTTCAGTAATGATTAAGTTGACATTTAGCGGAGGAATTTTACAAACGCCGATTGCGAATTTGCTGTAATCCGATGCAAATATGTAAAATTCCAAAAAGTCTTATATATCACATTTAGCAGAGGAATTTTACAAACACTGATTGTGAATTTACTGTAATTCGATGGAAATATGTAGATATAGTTCCACAAAAAGTCTTACATATTACATTTTAGCAGAGGGATTTTACAAACAGTCAACAATAAGCGGGATTGTAGAGAAGTGTAGAGAGCATGGCACTGATGTCAGAGATCTTCCGAGAAGTGGACGTACCAGAGTTGTTAATAATGGAAATAGTTTAAATGTTTTGTTGTCCGTCCACGAAAATCGGCATTCGACAACGCGAGGAATTGCAGGTGAATATAGAACTTCACATTTTTCAGTTCACAAAATCCTGAAGATCAACCAAAAGTATCATCCGTATAAAGTTAAATTAATACATGAGCTAAACGAGGATGATCCAGATCGACGCATTCAATTCTACCAAGAAATGTTGAAGAGAATACGCATAAATCCCACTTTTTTAACAAATTCGAAATTATTTTCGGATGAGGCGACGATTTCCTTACATGGAGTTGTGAATAGGCAAAACTGCAGATACTGGGACAGTGACAGGCCGAGGTTTGAGGGAAATAAACCCAACGACTTAACCAGACGTTCCAGCCAATTAAATCTGGTACTATTAAGATGGAGCACCCCCTCATGCAGTAAATGTCCGTCAATATTTACACGAGGTGTTACCCGGGCCGTGGATTGGTCGAAGAGGGCCCATGGAATGACTTGCTCGACCGCCTGATTTAACCCCATTGGATTTCTTCCTTCGGGGTTACTTGAAGAGCAAAGTTTACTCCCCAAAACCAAGGAATCTGAAAGAACTGAAGGAACGAATACGGCACCACATACCACATAAGAGCAGTGTCTCCGATTGTTTTAAATAATATGTGAGCGGAAACATTGACTCGTTTAGAGTTGTGCTTAAGAAAACTGTCGCAGTTTCGAACATTCAATTTAAATTAATAATATTACTTATACCTACGTTCCTATTCTTTTTCATCTATTCTTTGTTTTGTTCTTTGTTTCTTACTGCGTTTTACTGTTAGTTTTTTTGAGTTACATACGTTGTTCACTGTTTACGGTATTCTTATTAATATTTTGCTCGTATTAAATTAATTGTATTTAGGAACAATATTGTGTCTTTCAATTGTTATTTTCCATGCAGTAGTAGGTATGGTATTTTTGTGTACTCGGTGTCATGATGTAAATTTTTATTAATTCGTCTAGACCTCTGGTTTTCAAATAAATATAAAGTGTTCTATATTGTTGTTCTATATTAAGTTATAAAGAGCTCGTATACAAGAATATAATGGAAACATATATTGTTGCCATTTAAAAAAATTGTCGATGACGTCACATCCGGAACACCTAGAGCGCCATCTTATTGTATATTACATCAAAATAAACGGAATTACAAATAAAAATCGACTTGTCCGAGGATTTTAGATATAAACGTCAGTCCTAAGTAATATTGAATTTATCCTTTAGTTTTATAATACACTATATATATATATATATATATATATATATATATATATATATATATATATATATATATATATATATATATATATATATATATATATATATATATATATATATATATATATATATATATATATATATATATATATATATATATATTTAGTTAAACGAAAGAATATACACAAATTAGTGTTGTGTACATTGGTTAAGATAAGAAATGGAGGTATAGGCGTGCAACTAAAAGCGTGCATTTTATCCTAAAGGATAAAATGAATAAAACAGAAGCCGTGTAGTAATTCACCAGAAATAGTGTTAGATATAAGAAATACCTGGTTGAACGGTACTGCTACTGTAATCCATGACTAACATTTTTATTTGTTTTCAAATTTCCTATAAAATGTAATTAATTCAACTAATCCGACGCCAAGGTAACTACTCAATTTTCTTTCCTTTTTGTTTAAAACAAACTCGGCTAAGTGTGTCCCTAAAATTTGTTGAATAACTAACTATTTCTTTCACTGCCCATTTTTCGACAACAGCAATACAATGTATACTTATAAGAATAACCCTAATATACATATAAAAGTTTCTAACTCTAGAACTTCGAAGAATTTTTTGACCATCGCTACTCTCTTTATATGAAAAATCAGTTGACGAATATAAATATTCGTAAATTGTAAGTATAACATACACTTTGTGAATAAGTACCAACCAAATTAACGATATTCTAGAAATAATTTAAATTACAGTTTTAATGAATAAGAGTGGAGAATATTTTCGGAAACAGGTTGCAGAAAGTACCATTTTTAACAAAAGCCGGTAAGTCTAGCCGGTATCTAGTTGCTATCTAAGACAAATGTCTTAGATAGCAACTAGATACTTAGATACAAATAATCCAAACTTATAAATCTAGTCAATAAGTAGGTACCTACCATAATAAATACAAACACAATTAATATCGTGAGTATGGTTTTATCAATGATTTTCTAAATTAAGCGTTACCTATACCTATATTAGTTTCTGTTTCTAGAAAACTGTTTTCTACATAATAATAATATTTGCTCCTACCTGTAAAGATCGCAGTGAGCTCCCAAAATCAGGAAACCACCCAGTAAGAATGCTTTTAAAAGCATAGTTGTGTTCTTTTTCGCAGTCGCACTATATCACTAAAACTCGCTTTGATTATTTTTACTCAACTGCACTACCATTCTTCGCGTTGCCTCAATATATAAACAGCCGGTTTGGTGGGGTTCGCTCATCAACACGACTAAAAGAAGATAACCCCGTTAGGTCAGTTCTTCGGCGTTGTTTATCTTCTGCATCTGTAGAGGGTGAACCAAAAAACGATATATTAAGTACACCTACAGTTTTTAAATATTTAGGTAGAATGAAACATCTATGTGTAGATATGAAAAGAATTTAAATGCGTGTTATACTTCATAAAATAAAACTTGCTCTCATTATAAACATCAATGTACCATATCTTATAGGAAATCAAGATATATATACTAAAACCAGTTAGACTTTTTTTGAGATTCCAAGATGAAGCACTGAACTATTTTTCACTCGCAATTGGAAATTCGAACAGAACTTGAGCCTCCTAGTGGCAGCGGCCTCCATGTTAATGTCGCTGTAGAATCGAAATATTGTTCACGATATTTCTTATTATAAGGATAATTTTTTCCTAAGGTATTTGTTATATAAATAGCTATACGTTACTGGTTCAATAAATTAATGAAGATATTCAAGTTTTATTGAGAACTTTGTAAGTTTATTACATAGGTACGTTGTTTTCACAGTAATAAATGAATTTATTTTAAATGTTCTCACCCGTGATATTATACGGGTTTTAAAATTAACTTGATACTTTTCGTTTAAACTTGTGGTACAAATTCCACTTGTCCTTAAAAATAACTCCCCTTCATGAAAATTATCGGTAATTTCTAAGCACTCGTGGTATATAATATATATTAACCCCAAATATTCACCAAACAATGCAAGCATTCTCAAAATTACAATTTTAACAAGATTATCAAAAATTGCCTATTATCAATTTAAGAACTGTTATTTTTCAATGTATTATTGCCAAGGAAATAATTACATTACAGTAAAAAACCACCCTGTATCATGGAAGATAACTGCAGATTCAGCTTCCAACGAAAGATCAAGAACCGAGTAAGTAGATGAAAGTGCGCTGATTTCTGTACAAGCCTTATGGTAAATGTATGGGTAAAAGTGTAAAATATATTTTATTATTGTATAGCCAGAAAATGTAGGTGAATATTAGGTATAGATAATATGTCTTTCTCCTTAGGTGTAATAATAACAAAAACTTAATTTTATAAATAATATCGTATAGAGTTTTTAACCAGTACTACTAATGTATTAATGTATACTAATTAGTAGTAGCAAATATAGGCCAGATCTACAGTGAATAGTTATGTAAACTATAATATTTTTCTACTTCTGGAGCGTCCTATTTATGTAGTCGTATGCGCGCAATAATAATAAAACAACAATTACCTACACCCAATCTTTAAACATAGGTACGTATGTTTAGAATACATAATTTTATTTTCGCTAATGTTTAATGCTGCTGGACAATTAAGCATACATATTTAATTGTCCGGTACCTATATGAAATTGTTATATATAATACAAATGTTAAGTATTAATTAGAAGCAAGTACAATTAATAATAATAATAATAGGTAGGTACTATTCCTTCATATACCTAACCGCAACTGTAAAATTATTGAGCGCCGTTTTCCCTGACTATGTCGGTGAGAGAAAACAGACCACAGTACACCACAGTTTAAATTGAAGTGACGCGATAATAGACTGGAAGAACTTATACGGTTGCCATGGTAATAGTCGCCCACGTGTCCCATCGCCCATGAGTCGTCCTCGCTTTCGGTTCTCCTCAGTATTGTCGTAGACTCGGGGAGCTGCGTTGCATATCGGAGTTAAGTAATAATAACGAGGAAGCCGCAATAGTAAATCATTGCGATATTTTCTACCATGTAAGAAATTATTCTTATTATATCGAACATAAGGAACAAGAATATGGTCATATTTCCCTCTGAGTCGCTTTGCAGAAGGGCGCTCTTTTAAATTCATGAAATGAAGACGAGTTGCTAATATATACACTCTAACATTTGAGTGCTGAATCACTAGAATGGGGAATGGTAGGAGAATATTACCCAACTAGCTTACTTAATGAGTAGACGTTTACGGTTAGTGTCATACAGAAACAGGGAAATACATCTTTGTTGCTAATAAGAGTTTTCTTTGTGTCATTTAAATATTTAATATATTTAATATATCAGAAGTGGGATTCACTTGTAATCTTTGAGATCCCTTTGTAATCCTGTGGATTCACTTGTAATCATTTGTAAAACAAAATACAGATAGGCAGGTTAACTTTGATATATCGCGTGAAAAGACGGCGTTAAATATAGCGAGGAAAGAGAGAGAGGAAAGAAGAGAGAGCAGCATGTACTAACGCTTTGATAAGAATCGACTGTATCCGATCCAGTACATGGTTGGGGATATGGTCTTGGTAGAATAAACTCTCATAATCAACGGTCTTTCCAGCGGGTAGCTGGTGTAAAAATTCATTGCTCCCGTTTAAATCACCCATGTGATAGGTAACGACCGATACAGAGTGTAGTCTTTGTCGAAGGATTTGTCCTTCGACAGGCATTTCAAGGTGGTCGTCGCCAGTGCTAAATTGAAATTATTTAACGCTCTCAAAAGGACCATCAGGGGTGAGTTGAATAATGATATAATTTATTGTTTCCTTTTTTATTTTTGAAGAGATCAGTCGTGCATTGGCATTTACCTTTTGATGGTCTAGACTGTCTAGAGTCTAGAGGTTGAAAGAAATTTCTGTTGATGCTTGCTGAATCCATTTGTTGTTTGTAAGTCAGTAGTGGTGCGTTATGTAGTTATACAAAAGGCTCTGACTCCGGAGGTCGTGGAAAGTAACATGCATTTATCCCTGAAATATTTGTGTAAGTCATTAGTTCATTGACCTTTTGATGATCTAAAGGTTGAAATAAATCTCTGTTGATGCTTGCTGACTCTTCGTTTGAAGATGAGAAGTGCCTTTAACGGTCTAGAGGGTGAAAGAAATCTCTGTTGATGTTTACTTGATCTATCTGTTGTTTATTTGAAATACTGAATTTATTTGTTGTTTGAATATGAGTTGTTTGAACTTTCCTTCCCTTTTTTGCATAAAAATGTTGTACCATACTGAAAAATAAGACATGCAAAATATGACTTAATAATTCCCAATAATAAATTTGTTATAGATAATTAAAGTCTCGCGCACGAGTGAACCGTTTTAAGCAGGTTCAAAGTCGTGACGCCACATCATACAAATTACAACCGACGAGAAGACCGGTGCGGTCGGCTACGGGAGACCAGCACTCGACCGCTTGTTTTCATAGTTCATTCGGCCGCTTTCCGGCGCAACGCCTACCGAATATTGTAGGCTGTGACATCACAGCTCATTTCCGTTTCGGACAGCGTCAATTTTATCGCTGTTTAGATCCTTCATACTAATCGCGCGGAATTAGAAATCTTGTTTTTTTTTGTGAAATACACGTTTTATTACGTTACGTTTTATTACAATGTTTTTTTGTATTATTTTTATATTTAAAATTTTAGTCATGTTCTCTATTCGATGTTCCTCACGTCAGGCTGTTAGCCTTTTCTATCATGTAGCTAGGAAAAGTAGTTGTTTGTTGTTTTAATGAATTCTACAAGATTTTAAGCATTTTAAAGTTTAACATCTTCTAAATAAATGTATTTCTAATGCTTTTATATGTCAGTAGGTTCAGGTAGAACAAGTATAAGTATAGACTAGGTAGGTATGTCACATAAAACTGTCACTATGAGAATAGTAGGTATTAATTCAATTATAAATGACCAATTAAATAAATCATTCTGAAGAGCCTCAATAAAGGCGAAAGAACTTGTACAACTTTATAAATTATTCGTTTCAGTACTTATATAAATATACGTCCAGATATACAACGGGTAAGTGTTTTCTGTTAATATCTTTTTGCAATGGATTGCTACAAACCCAATATTACTTCTTACATAATATATATATATATATATATATATATATATATATATATATATATATATATATATATATATATATATATATATATATATATATATATATATATATATATATATATATATATATATGTATATATATATATATATATATATATATATATATATATATATATATATATATATATATATATATATATATATATATATTAGCTTTGAAGTTCTTTGCTGTTCTTTGTTGGTTAGAGATGTTAAACTTTAAAATGCATTTTAAACATTTTAAAGTTTAACATCTTCTGGATAACTCTATGCCTAATGCTTTTATATCTAATATGTTCAAATAGAACAAATATAAATAGTAGACTAGGTTTGTGTATTCTAAGAATTTGAGTTCCGTCAAAAACTAATGTCATAAAACGTCACTGCAAGTGTTGGAGTATTAATATTTTAAATTCAAGTATAAATGATCAATGGAACAAATCGTACACTGCTCTGAAGATCCTCAATAAAGGTGAAAGAACTGGTACAACTTCTAAGTGGTTCGTTTCCGTATGTATGTCCAGATATAGCACTGGTAAGTGTGTCTTCCTTCTTATTCGTCTATTTGCTTATTTCTCTATGTAATGAAATGTTACAAACCCAAGATTACTTTTCACAAAACAAATATGAATAGCAAAGAATTTCAAAGCTAATATATATATATATATATATATATATATATATATATATATATATATATATATATATATATATATATATATATATATATATATATATATATATTAGCTTTGAAATTCTTATATATATATATATATATATATATATATATATATATATATATATATATATATATATATATATATATATATATATATATATATATATATATATATATATATATATATATATATACATATATATATATATATATATATATATATATATATATATATATATATATATATATATATATATATATATATATATAAGAATTTCAAAGCTAATATATATATATATATATATATATATATATATATATATATATATATATATATATATATATATATATATATATATATATATATATATATATATATATATATATATATATATATATATATATATATATATATCCTCCGATTGAAAAGCATGTAGCGGCGACTTCCCGATAAGGTATAAGATAAGAAGAATAAAATGTATGAAAGACAGTTATGCTGTCAATATGAAGTACCAACAATATAAAGAATTTATTGTTTACTGCTACCATTACAATGATTATGAGAAGAAAGAGAATAATTTGCTATCGTAAATATTTTTATTTAATTATAAATATTTGTGATTATCATTGTCTAAGTATAATATCTAAGTATTGTCCACGTGAATATGAATCCTACAGAATATGAATGATAACTCTAGAAACACTAACATTATACATTTGCAGGTCAATTATTTATTTAAGCTTGTTTATAGACCCCAATCATTTTGGTTAGAAAATTCGAGAAGGTGAGATGTCACCAAAATATCCCACCCATGCGTTTTGTAATGGAAACTCCCACGTTTGTTAATAGATAAATGTTTATATTCCGAAGTTTATTGGCCACGTAGCTTTATCAACAATCAACACTTTTGTTATTTTACGAATCAATCAATTGTGTTTTTTTTGAAAGGAGGAAATATATGGCACCTACCTAAAACCTTTAAATATATTAACATAATATGTATGCATTTGCAATATTTGCATAATACAAATATAAGTACCGGCTATACCAATGGCAGTTCCTAAACAGAAGAAGCATAGATATATAGGTAACTGTTATTTTTTTTATAAAAAATGTGGTAATAGTATATTATGTTACTAGGAGTAGAAGGCGAATAATTAGGTATACGTTGAGCTGAAAAGTTTACTTAGCCGAGGCGCTAGCCGAGGATGAGCGAATTGACCGAAACACATAATAAGCTTTCGACTCCGAGTGACATACCTACCTACTATTTTTTCTTCAAGTGTCACAATAAAAGTAACATATTAAATTTAAAAAACCAGTCAAAGCCGAGAATATTATTATTCTCTGGTCAGAGCTACATGGATTTCGTTGGTTTTAAGTGTATCTACCTACTAGTAAAATAATGAGAAATTATTGTAGTTATTGTACTAGTAAAATAATACACTAGTTCTACGGTATGTTTTGCATTATATAACATGCGTACTATTATTATACCTTTGATTATTCCTACTTGTCTCAGCTACTTCTCATTATCTTGTTAGTTAGTACCCCTGTTCACATGCAACCCGCACAGCAGTCGTGTATATTGTACAGAATCAAGAACGGTAAACACGAGCGCGAGCGTAGTTTAAATTTAGCCGCCCAATGGGCATGAATTGCATCTTGTAGCTGTTGCAGAGGCAATTTGATAGTAAGTACTACCATTGTCGTATCATTATTATCTGGTCAGTCGAGCAACCTTGTAACAAAGTTCCTGTAAAGTAGCAATCTAAAAATATTCTTGGAGAACCAACTAGTCTTCCTTGGCAGACCTTATGCCATGTACACGTATCTATCTTTATCATCTGATGAGGCGGCCGACCCTGTGATAAAAGTAATTGTGATGAAACTGAACCTCCTTAGCAGACCTTAAGTAAAAGTTATTTAAGTAGAAAAATAGCAAGTTGCGGAACCGAACTGGTAATCTTCTATGTACTAGGCATACGCCTTACACACTAGGCTACGAAAGCTCTGGGAAGCATCTATTCTGATGAACTAAATATCTGAATTATATATTGAAGTATGCCCATAGCTATGAATAGTTTGTAACCACTACTTGTTACTGCCACGACGGCTATTCAAACAGCCAAAAGTCGTGAGAGAAACTAAAGTAAGTACAAGTTACGTCCCATTCTGTTAATCACCGTTCACCTAGAAATATGGTGGAAGTTCAAATGTAAACAAGCTATGCATTGACAAGTTTTTGTGTTTTCGGTGTGAATTAATTAAAGTTTCTTTTAATTAAGGATACGTCAATATTTAAATGATTAACTCTCTACCATATTTACATTAAGCTTAAGAATGAAGCCTAAACAATAATTATGTAGGTATATGCCTAGAGGGAGTAAATTATGGTTTTACAACATAGGAACTTTACGGAACTTACTACTTATTTATTCTTATTTTTCACTGTAAAAGTAAAAATACATGTTTTTAATGATAAATACAATTCAGTGGCGGCTCGTCCGGGTAGGCAAGGAAGGCACCTAAGGTACCGCCTACCCGCGACCCTTTCATAATAAAATTAAAAAAAATTTTTTTTCATGAATTCATCTTTATATTACCCCTTAATATATATTTGAGTAAATAATATTCTCAATATTTAAATAAATGAAATAAATTGGTCAATTAAACCTCGTCGCCCAGCGTTATGAATGTCCAGAACAGGCAACTTCATACCATGCCTAAACTGCCTGATCTCCCGTTCGCTGGTGACGATAATAATTATAAGGCGCGAGCAGACATCGTCGGTTTACGTTATGCCAGAAATAGCATTGAAAAGGCGAACCGAATCGTCCCGAACCGAGTACAGGTGGTGCTTTCGTCTTGACTAGGCTTCTGTGATTTGAATGTTTATTTATTCTCTAATGATATTTGAATATTGACGGGTGTTTGGTTTTAATCGTTAACAGAAACAGGTGTAAATGACCTTAAATAATAATTTAGTAAATGCAGTAGCGGAGGTCAGGAATTTAGGAAATAATTATTATAAAATTGATTTGAAAATAAAAGTAGGGGTTGAAATCTATTATATTTGCTTATACGGACTACGGAGATATTTAGAAATTTTGTTAGCCCGTCGCAATATCGTTCTCCCGTCGCAATATCGCTGAATGTTCAGAAATTATTTCAATGGGCCAGCCTTTGGCCCATTGAACATTTTTGGCCCATTTTTTAACATTTGTTGATATGAGAATCATAAGTGGTTGTGCGGTATTTTTAAAAGTAAATTAGTTTATTCGCCATGTCTACTTTCTTCTAATTTGAGGAAGAATGTTTGGGTGTATCAGGTATATTTTGATTTGAAAAATTTGTCAACGAGCGTCAAAAAACAAGAAGCGCCCAATGATCATTCACAAAATGTCATTAAATATCCATGTTGAAAAGGAAAACGGTAACAAAATACAAATTTTCTTAAATTATATATAGACTACCCCTTGAACATCTAACTTTGCATTTAAGGCATTTATTGACCTCGAGCAAAAAAGTACGATTGCGGCTCATTTTATTGATTCTGAACCTCTATCTTACTTCCGTGCCTATCCGACTAAAATATCCACGAGCCGCCACTGATACAATGATGCTAATAAATTATTGACAAAAGACCATGATTTAACAATTATTTAACAAAATATAAATTACGATAAACTAAAATATACGTATATATGTGATATGTATTATATGCAAAGCTAAAATAGAATCACAAACGTTTAAGCAATAAATAAGTAGGTAATTTAAATTTAGTGTTATGTATTAAGATTAATAATTAAAATTCTAAATTAATATTTAGTAAATAATTTATTATTAGCATCATCATGTCCATCATTTGTTGTATGATTGGCATGCAATTTTGTACTAAAATGTGCCCCAGCTGCCCCCCTGGAGCCTAGAACCCTTGACAAACTTATTTATACACTGAGTAATTTGTGAATAAATATTGTTTTTATTTCAAAAGAGATCTCAAATCCAAACAATATTTTTTGATCGAACAATATTTTTGTTCAAATGGATTTTTCCTTGAATTTCTGAAGTGTCATGAAAGCGCGTGGCGTTGAAAATTTTCATAAATTTTGTCTCCGGCATCCGGCATTAGAACATTTTGAGCTAGGTGGGGGGGGGACGACGCCCTTGTGTTATCCTATTTAGTTTATGGTTCTTGCGGTATACCGATCAGATATTACTATTATGGCTAAACAACTAATTAGGAACCAACTCGTGGAAAGGAAGACAATTATGGTTGTAGCACAGAAGAGGGAACTTGATAGCTCCCTCTTGTGGTTATAGCCAGCCAGACCAGCCTGGTGTGATTTCCGAAGAACACACGGTAGGTATATGTTATGTTTTAACGCTCTTTTTTAGTACTCCAAATACTATTCGATCACCACGAACTTCCTCTTCCTGAAACATGGTCCATATTCATGTTATCACAACATTGAGCAATATTTTTAACTACACTTGGCAGATTTGATAACCTCTATAGCCTATAGTGATATTGATGGGTTCTTTTACTATTTGCAATATAAAATCATAAACAAATTTTAGAGTTTTTTGACCTCTGATTTTACTGCATTATTGCAATTTATGCAGAAGCACCATAACAGTAAATAAACATTGCGACAAAGCTAATAAAAAACTACTACAAAATATTAAGAAAAAACCCTTCTCTTAAATTTAAATAAGGGTTAAGTGGTGAAAATTGGTATTATTTACATTTACATTACGGATAAAATTTTAAAACTAACAGGGAATGCTCAAACTGGGCAAACAACATATCTGAAGACCCTCCTTAAAAAAATGCTTGCAAACGGGTTGCAACTGTGAAGTAGTAAACATATTTCAAAATTCAAGACAAATAAATAATTATAGAAAGCGAAAATGAAATTATTCTAATATAATACAACATAGACATGAAAAATATGAGGACAAAATAAATGTCACTTATGCAGGTAAGCAAAGCAATCAAAAAAGCAGCAAAAAAATATAGAACATTCTACAAAATATAATTTATCCAAATAATGTCTAAATTTAATTATTATCAAACCAAAAAATAAACAGATACCTATCACACAGGATATTGAGGAAATATAAACCTAGGTAACCAATTTAAAAATTGGAATTCAAAAGGTAATAATATCCGAATCTTACACTGCAATAATTATTGTAAGATGCCAAATAATCCCCCTCTGGGTTCGGGGCCACAATTGTAGAATAGACCCAGGGTACCTCCTACCTGTCGTAAGAGGCGACTAAGGTGACTGAATGGGACCGCCTAGCCGCTTAGACTTGACCGGTAAGATCTTCAAAGTTATGCTGGGCGGGCGTTGGTGGCACTTGGATGGGTGACCTAGGCAGGCTTGGGCCCGGACTGTGGCGTCTGCCCGAGACCTGGGAACACTCAACATATCTGCCGCGGACGCGTGGTCCCAGATAAATGGTAATGAGGACCAGAGTAATTAATCTCGGTAACTCAGAACCATACTATTATACAGGCCACCAGTAATAAATAGGATGGTTTGAAGAAAAGTACTCAAGTAAAAAGGAGGAATGCACAAAGGGCCTAATGAGGTCTAAGTGCTGTGGTGGAATGGGAGTGTAACACTACCTTCCACTACACTCCGACCCATATACATACATACATACAAGATGCCAAAATAACAAAGATACATACTCTACTAACTGAAGCTAGTACCTAATATCAAGGAACAAAACGCGAACTTTTATGTCTTCATAAAGTTCACATTTTAGTAACATATATTAGACAAAAAGGTGATGTAGTGGGTGGGTGAGTAACTTTATACAGTATAATGAAGATTGGAGAATTTCAAGATGTTTTAAATGTCAGTAATTTTACCATAAAAAAGACTGCTTATCAACCTAATATGACATTTGTGTGCCGGTGAACATGAAGAGCATGAATGCCCAAAACATATATGTTGACATTAATTGTATTATAAAAAACGACTACGGATGCCACTGTCCATTGTCCAACCTACCTACCTCAAGCATTGCAGAAATGCAGAATAAAACAGACTTCTCTGATTGTCAATAACAAATTAGGATTTAGACTTGGAGCCGTTACGAGAAAATAAAATTGGACAATGTATTATATTGGTGAAATTTATTTAATGAGAGATTCGAATAAAATATTTGCTTTTGTTCATTTTAATATCCGGTTAGGAACCATTTTTAGGACCTGACCAGACTACTGAAACGATAACAAATGGGCAACTAATTGTGATGTTTAATTTTGGCTTTGGCACTTTTTTTAAACAGACTTCTCTGACTGGTAATAACAAACATGCTTACTACGCGTGGATGTCTGGCTGGACCAGAGCATGGTATTATCCTGGACGTGCTTACTGTTTATAATAATTAAAAAATAAATATTTTGAATTTGAATTGAATTGAATTGGTAATAACAAATGAGATGAATTCGATGATTATAATATAAGTTTTTTATCCCATATTTTCATATAAGCCTGTTCTATGCGCTTGCAATGAAAATAATGTGATTTTAACAATAAAAATGTATATTTTCATTTCAAGGGCACAGAACAGGCTTATAAGAAAATTTTGCGACAAAAAACATATAATTATCACTATGATAATAGCTAGTGCATGCACCTAATTTGATAATCAAATCTTATGTAGCTTTTTAATTAATTATACTTAACCAAAATAAATGCATCTATTTTCCTCTCACTCTACAAAATCCTAGCTTTAATGACACTAATTTAATAATAGATTCAAATAAAATATTTGCTTTTGTTCATTTTAATATCGTTAGAAAAAAAAATTAGGAACTGAGTAACTATTGAAACATGTCCGTCTAAAATGTCTACAAAGTTGACTGACCGCCTACAGAAAGAGCAATCGCTGTTGTCACATTAATTGTCACGTAATTTCTCAATTAAGTATAAAATTACACAATACTATATAAAAGTTGTATATATTATTTATGAAGGTCATAAAAGAATTATTGTGAATACAAAACTCCCCCTATTTTTTCCTAATATGCTTAGCTTATATTATTTTTGTTAATTAAATAAACAAAACCTTGTCCTTTAAAATTAGCCCGGTTAGAAGTCCCTATACATGTCCCTTCTCCCGCCATGACCTAAAACCTCTAACCTGCACTACCGTCCTTCTTCACACTTACCGACAAAAAGCCGATATCATTGGGTAAAAATAATTTGCCCCATTCCTCCCCTCATGGTAAAAAACCATTTTCAAAAATATTCAAATTCGTTTTTCACTCACAACTTTCGTATTTTTTCCCGGAATCACTTCCGGTTAAACACGAATGAAAAAGTTTTTCGACCCAAGTATTTTCCCGCAAAGTGCGCTGAAATCGTCTAATAAGGGTCGAAGATATAGGGGAATAATGATTTTTTATATTCTGCGTTCTCTACGAATTGTGTTTTGCTGTTTCTGTACATTATTGTAAGAAAATGACGCCAGAATTTTCTAAATGAAGTGCAGAAAATCTGCCGAAAGTTGATTTTAGTATGGTGGACGAGTTTTACATGTCAAATTTTGATTATTTATCAGTAGATGTCAAGTGCCAACAACAAAGTCAATTTCAACGTTCACTGTCAAAAATCAGGTAACCAACTTTGGAATATAGTACTATACACCGTTGTCATGTTCAAGGTCGTAGGCTCTGTGACGTCACGAAAAGCGCGTGGTTTATTTCTGCACTTTTGAATTCTTGTTTTCGATAAAATTCGTGGTCCAAAAAGAAAATAAAAAAATACGGGGATTTTTCATAATAACACTATCACAAAGCAATAAAAACAATTCAGAAAATTTTTTCGAAGTTGTAGCTCTTTTTTTATCCCGAAAATCTCAATTTAGATCCCCTTTAAAAACTCGCACATTCGAAACAGGTTCAGAATTATATGTTGATGCTCCGCGAACACAGAATTTATAATACCAAAACCGACGTTACATTGGCGGCACCCCGAACGCCCAACTTGCTGTGGGCGTTCGGGGGCTGAGTACGGGGGTGAGTACATGCAACTGTGCATGAGTCTGATGTCTCAATTAGTTCCGAATTGCTACTGCAAACATAGCTATTATTTAAAAAAATGTGGGATTTTTTCACATTTCATCCCCTAGAACCATCCTGTACAGGACTAAGGTTGACTACTTACGAATTTCGAGGTTTCTAAAAGTGAGGAATCATAAAATTGGTTTCAGCATTTAAAGTGCAAATAAAAATCATTTCTAGACTACTTTGATGGTGCCATGGACTCTAGTATAATCTCTAGGTGTTCCAGGTTAATAATTCTATTTATGAAATGCATTTGCGCCTTTATATGCGAGTTCATTCACCTTAGCCTCTTTATCAGAGAAGATCTGCAAGTAGAATATTTCAGAGTTTCATATGCTATTGTTTCATTAAGGCCATAAAGTGATTTCCTAATTTCATATTTTCTCATATTGATATATTTAATACTAACTACAGTTCATGTAAATAAAACAATTGCAATGCATAACTTGCTCTTAGACAACTAGACTAAGTAGATGCTAGATTAATCAATGTTAGTCACTTGAAAATTCTTGTTATCATCAGGCCACCTGAAAAAGCCTGTCTGTATTTAAGTAGTGTTTAATAAATACTATATTAATTGGTAATATGATTTTTCCTTAACCAAAGTACAAGAACATATAGTTTACCACTACACTAATATATTAGCCTGTAGCAAGGTTTTTTTGAGAAACCCCTAGGAGAGACAATATTCAAAAATATCAAGTATTTAGTGTATGATATAAAAAATAATAAATTTTCTCTCAAAAACAACAAAGTGTATCACTCTGAATTTTTTAATATTAAATGATGGTGATAATTTTAATTCAGAGTGACACACGTAAAAAATTCAGAGTGACACACTTTGTTGTTTTTGAGAAAAAAATTATTATTTTTAATGTCATATACTGCATATGTGATTTTTTTGGATATTGAATATTGAATTTGAATTTGAATTTTTTTTGTCTCTCCTACGGCTTTCTCAAAAAAACTGATAACAGAAATAAAGAGATCACCCTCTTTTTAATATTATGTAAAAAATTCAGAGTGACACACTGTGTCGTTTTTGATAAAAAAATATTATTTTTAATATGTCATACACCGCATATTTGTTTTTTAGCATATGTCTCTCCTACGGGTTTCTCAAAAAAACTGATGACAGAAATATAAAGACCATCATCATTTTAATATTACCTAAAAAATTCAGAGTGACACACTTTGTTGTTTTTGAGACAAAAATTATTAATTTTAATGTCATACACCGCATATTTGATTTTTTGCATATTGTGTCACTCCTGCGGGTTCCTCAAAAAAACTGATGACAGAAATATAAAGACCATCGTCATTTTAATATTATCTAAAAAATTCAGAGTGACACACTTTGACACCAAAGTCTATAGATACAGAGATATCCCTCCTTCGCCGTTACTTCACCACTTCTTCATCGAGATACATTCACCTGGTAAGAGCCTCGGGGAGTAGTTCAGGTACAACACTTTGGTAACGAAAAACCATTAAACCTCCTCGTAAACGACAGGTGCACACATACAAAGTTGCTTTACAACCGCCTGCAAAAAAACGCTGGCATTGTACGATATCAAAGGAGTGACGTTACTGTTTAGACTATACATATACTGTGATATAGCAGAAATGGAAAATGCAGTTGAATGTTTTTATAAAATTTCCCGCTTTCCAAGGTCCATCGATCGTGCCTTAATAAAAATAGATTCAGGAGGTTACTATATTCAGTAAGTAGCTGTGCAGAAATCTTTCATTATAGGAAGGGTATTTTGGGAAGAGCAATTTATTAATGCATTGCCACATGTTGTAAAAGAGCATCAAAAATAGTTAATAAAACAGTTACACATATAAGTAGCCTAACGTTTGTAATCATAATTTAACAAGGCTTGGTGAAAAAAAATTAACACTTTTTTGTTAACACTTATTATTTTGGAAACAGCACTTTCTCGGTCATCATTATTAACATATTGGTCAATATTATAATTGTATAAAAGTACAAAAACTACTCGGAACAACTTAAAAATATTAATATTCTCAATACATAATTATAAAGCAATATAAAATTAAATATATATTGTACATAGACATAAATATTAGCATACTAAAAAGTGTGGCAGTGATAAATACTGTAAACACACAGGTGTCTCAAATCAGTCTCATAATTAACCCGTATTGACTTTCATCTCTTGAAATTTTTTACCTAATAGTTTCATAACATCACCATGTTTCAGTTGTGAGTCTTTTTTATAAACTCCGTAGTTTTCTTTAACAAATAGAGCAAAACCAGTGGCCTCCTTCTTTGGTGTTGCAGGAACAGACTTTGTCTCGCCGTTTTTAGTTGTCTTATTGAGCAAAATTTCGAATTTCCCCAAGCAGTAACCACATCGTTTTCTTTCTATATCTAGTGACTTTGTATGCCTCCCAATACTGGAATTAAGAAATTATTAATTTAATTACCTTAAAAAAATAATTTGAGATTTGCCAAATGACAATTTAGCTTCACTCTCTCAGATGGAGATGACATACAGTACAATACAATAGTTATTTAAGTATTATGTAAATACCAGTTACCGCTGTGGAAAGTGTTGGTAAAGTTAATAGTAAAGTAACTATTCATGCAAAAGTACTTATAGCCAAGGAGCTGTAATGGTAAAAAGTCTGAGATGCTGTAGTCCGTTTTCCAGACAACATATTAATGAAAATTGCACCAGCACAAAGGACACTGTAGATAGACACTTTATTCCGGTTTTTTATAAATTGGCACAATTTGGAAATTTCTGGGGAAAGGGTGGCCAAAAATTTTGTAAGGGAAGAAATTGTCTGTCGATTGTATTTCACCATTGTTTATGCGTCAAATTAGCAAAAGAAATGATTGGAAGACATTTTCCCCCATAATTCCCCCATAGGAGGAAACATCAATTTTGAAAAAAAAATTCTGCTGAATAGTTTTGTCTGTCGATTGGATTTTGGTACTTTTTCCATCTGGGAAAACAGGTTTTCATCTCGGACAGAAAAATTTAAAAAAAAAATGATTATTTGCCCATAATTTTGGACCTTGTGGACCGAATGCAAAAAAAATTAGCACTGGGTTTCTGATAATCCTGAAGTCCTAGAATGTAATTTTTCAGTCGACGGATAGGTTTCACATTTTGTTCATCCGAAGTGACCTTTCTTGAGGTCATAAATTCTACAGATCACGACCAATAGCTAAACTAAGGGTACAGAGTGGTTCAGGAGGACCTTCTGCACCATCAATCAAGCCGACAGGCATCCACGGCATCTCGGACTTATTAGCATTACAGCTTCTTGGCTATTATACATTTCTCAAAAATGGTTTATTGACAGTAGTTATGTTTTAAATTGTGCATCCTAATAAAGAAGAAGAAATACAATGTTTAAAATATATACCTGTATCCACAACCAGAACATTTGTATGTATATTTAGTATTTATAGCATAATCATGGCATCTTTTAATAGGAGGCAGTTCTGGAAAAGTTTTCATTGCTTTATAGGCCCTAAAAATGTTAAATAATATTATTTCGACCATATTCTCACAATTTACTATTTAGGAATTTGTCCAGTTTATTTAGCTGTTGAATTTTAGTGCCATTCTAAGGGGTGTCAGAAAAAAAACGTGGATTTGGACTTTGGCGACCTTGTGAAATAGGGCTTGAATGAAGGGTCTTAACGTATAAGCCCTTAAAAAAGTTAACAGTGACCGAGATACACGTCATTTTTTTTATTGCAAAATAATTTTGAAAACGGCCCTTTTTTCAGTTTTCTCTCAATTATAGAAAAACTAATGATTTTAAAGAAAAAAGGTTTCAACAAAAGTGATTCAACGGAAGATAATACCTAATGATTAAATATTTTTAAAAATCGCAACAATTTTTTCTCTGCGATATTTAGTTGGCACTAAATACTTGGGCTAAATAACTTTCACAAACTTTTAAAATACCATAAAATATAGGAAAAATTTTTCTGAATTCGTTGTAATTGGAGTGTTACATAGCCATTAGTATGCTTAACAAAATGCGCTATATCCAATTGAACATTTTAATATGGCCCCTATTGCAAAATTGTTGTCGAAATTTCGGAATGCTCTCCAGCCTCTCACAGCCTACCGATCTCGGTAGGTAATAACAGTAAGTATCTTACAGTATGCCAATTTTCAGAATTTTTCATAAACTAATTAAATTTTTATTAACGAAAAACCCATAACTAAGGACCATAATTATGTCAATTCTCAACTAGAGATGTGTAACAAACTGTATTCGATTTAATTTTTTAATATCACCATATCCATGACATTGGTCTAGATAGACACTTTAAATTTGACTGTAATAATTAAGAATATTATCATAAAAAAAATATACAAGCTACATATATTGACGGCATAATATACCCAAAAAACTACATTAAAGAAATGAAAATGAAAGAAAATCTGATGAATGTTTATCTCAAAAAATATGCTTAATACAAAAAACAGACACCAATTGAGGTTTATTATTATTAATTGAGGTTTATTATATTCTGAAATAATTATCAATAAAAAATAAACAACAGAGTGACTAATTTACAAATAATTGTGTCATACGCTTCTTTTGTAATATTAAATATCATGAGGAATACTTACCATGTTTTCCAATAAGGGCCATGTCCATCAGAAACACAATTAACTATCCATGTGGCAGCATGGCACATTTCGTGAATTAAGGTATCTCTCAGTCTATATGCCGCATCTATCACTTTTGTCGATAATACTATTCTAGCAGTCCTCTCTACAACACCCGTTCTTCTGGTGATTTTTTTACAATAGCAAAATCCCGCAGTGCCTCTCATTCTGTCATTCCATTCTAGCACTGTATTTTCAGGAATGGCATTTTCAAATACACTCTCATTATATAAAATAAATAGTTTCTTTAGCAGCTGGTCCTTATATATCTTAAAATTATTCCTATATATCCGAGCCGACATATCACATTGTAAAATTGGTATATTTGCTGGAATATAAAGAAAACAAAGTAAAGAAGAGCAACATTAGATAAAAGTACTTGTATAAATCAGTTCAAACAAAATAAGTGATTATACTTCGAAAATGTTAATGCAAATTTAAACTAGTAAATATGGTTTTTGAAGTGATAATAAAATGTCCTCTTGAAAAGAATTAAAAATAAACAAACATAACTTTCTAAGTGTTCGCAGCAACAATTTCAAAGATAATTGAATGAAAATTAAAGAATGACACTTCATAGAAGAGTCATCAGGTCTCACATCACGATTTATGGTTATGTAGATTTGAGTTACAGAATACCGATTTGAGAACGAGAGGGACGCAATAATTTTTTGCATTCTGATTCGTAACCATTTCTATTCGACTTAAGCATTTCTATTCAAGTTACAGAATAGGGCTGATTCTGTCACAATACTAACACAATAAAGATTAAAGGTTTTAAAATCAAGAAATGAACACCATGAAGTCACAAGTACCAACGTTAACCTACTGAGACATGCTCCCCTGGCAATATAGCCACTCTATGAAAGTCACGTGACCCAAAATGAGCATAATAACAAAACAACAAATAAGGTTATGTCACTATGTAGCATATTACTTATGTCAGCCTATTACTTAGCTGTATTGGCGATTAGATCACATGGAGAACAAAAAATAAATAATGTTATTGAACATATATATCTTGTAGAGCTTCAGTCTTTTTATTTATAGTTTTGGAACCTAACTTTAATACATGCATGCCCAGTTTCATAGTTTTGTCAAATGTATTGCCTGCCTGTTAAACTGTCAAACTACTTTTAACAAGATTTTTGTGTACACCTTCATAAAATCAAACTATGTTGCAAAACGATTTCATAATTAAAACTATTGTTAAAACCACAGTTAATGTAACCAGGCCAATAACCAGTAATAAACTATACTCAAAAGTTACCTGACAGGGATGCAAGAAATGTATATTTTCCACCATTTGGTTTCATTTCTTTTGCTATTTTATTAATTTCACTCTCCCACGCATCTTCACTAGATAGAGACGAATTGCTTGTACTAGAAAGTTTAACTTTATTTTGTACATTGCAATCACTTGTACTATTTGATATATTCTTTGTACTAGGAATATCTTTATTATCTGAAATTTCTTTCAGAGGTACTCCAGTCGGTTTAGAAGTTTGATTTTTCTGTAATTTACCCTTATTTTTGTTAGGTATGTCTTTTATTTTATTACTTTTCTTTCTTATTCTGTCTTCTAGTGACATTCCTAAATATGAAAGCTCCTTATCCCATCCATAATCACATTCATCTGCATCCACATTTTTTTCAACATGTATTTCGTTATCTATGAAGTATTTAGACTTTTTTTCATCTATCTTTGAATTCCCGCAGTCTGCATCTTCTAAATTGTCAAAATTCAATCTCATTCTAGGATTCTCTTTTTGCTCACAATCCGAGTCCGAGTCACATAAATTATTTACTCGTGGCATCCATGATGATTTCTGATTTATCTTCATTCTAGATCTTTGAAGATCTTGTAATAAGTTACGAGACTTTAATTTTTCTGTCTCTGCGTAAGGATTTTTATATAGAACTGACAGCTTAGGTTTTCTGTAAAAATAAATATTATATTCAGTATATTTAAAAAATATAATACATTTGTAATATTAACATGGATATTTTTGTATAGTCAGTTCTACCTCCAAAATGGTATAGATATACAAGTATGGTTACTGTTGGTAAAAGAATTTTGCTGACAATAAGTAATTAATGTGAAATAAATATTACGACACTAAGGAACACTTAGACGAGAAAAGAACTAAGGTTACATTATACTCGTAAGTATATAAAATAAATATTTCAATATTTGTTTTATATTCAATAGGATTCAATATTGTAGTAACTATTTATTATTTATTGTGTTATCCAACTAGTGAGGTTTACCAGGATTTACCAACCCAAGTCAGTCTAAGTCAAATAGTTACCAAGTTTTTGACGTTTGTGGTAATAGAGATCGTCACAATTGATTTTGTATTAATTCTCTCTGTTTATCGATATTTATATGAGAAAAATATGTTTAAAATAATTAGGTAATACATAAACATGAGCCAGAATAAATTTTTATAAGAATGGCAAAATCTAATGTTTACATTTTACGTTTACTTGTACGGTTGGCTGGCTATTCAAGAAATGGCAATAAGGGCCCGTTATATAGGTATATCTTAAACTAATTACATATACCTACTAATAAAAAATAGTAATTAAATTCAAAAACTAATCATTAGCCTAAACGGCATTGAGTAGTTTAGGCGGTACATCGTCTACATTTGACATTTAAACTCAGACTGCTAGTGACTGATCGGTATAAAACTATTTCTTGTAAAACTGCAATTTACAGTTAAATGCAGCCTATACACAAAAATAGGTGATTTATCTGTAACAAGCTTCTTCTTTCTGTTTAAAAACTTTATGGAGATTTTAAAAAGACGCTTTGCTTATCATTTGGTCACATCATGAACGTAATTTCTTAGCATTATTTTGCTTGTAACACAGTTTTTTTGTAGTTCCTTAAAAGTAGTTTATGTAAGTATAACTATGTAGACCGGTAAACTATAAAGTTACAAAACTTGTCCAACATTACATGAAATAACATGTTACTGTATTATGACGCATTACGCAGAAATCAGAGAATATTCGCTATAAGGGCACATATTAGGCCATACTTACACGTCAAATACCTAAAAATGCAGATCTTTTTCAGACGACAGAACACCCCCCTCCCACCCGCCAGGTAATTTTTTAAAATAAAATTGTCATTTTTGCTCGTTTAAAATTAATCTTACCTATCCGAATTTGGAAGACCATTTTTCTTAGCTGTTCTCTTTCTAGGCTCCGTTCTTGATAACACATGTTCTTTCTTTTCGTGCCATTTATCCCCGTAAAGATCATCTAACATAGTTATCAATTCCTCTTCATGTACAGGTGTATCATCAACTAAAACATAGATCAATATTTTAGATATTATAAAACATACTATTTGTTGCCGATTTAGTACTTACTGCCCTGTATATGATTTTGTGCCAACCTGTGTCTCTTAGATTGTTTCTCATTTGGAGTGTAAGTATAATCTGCATTTTTCCTGGTGCTATTTAAAGGTGATACATTTTCACATGAGTCCTCATTTACATCAGTACTTTTAGGTTTTTTATGTAGCTTAGCTTTACCAATTCGTACCTTATCAGATAGATTATGTTTATCACTACTATTTCTATATTTCTCCAGTCCTACATTAAAACTACTTTCTACATTGATGAGAGAATTGTCAATAATTAAATCAATAACAGATCCATTATTTTTTATTTGTACATCATTTGCTACCAATAGAGCATTATCGTTCATGTTTTTTTCTTCACCTCTCGCCAAGTTTTTCTGTTTAGGATTTGTAAAGAGTTCGTCAAACCGTTTCTGACCAGACCCAACAAATGTAGAATTAGCTGCATGCCCAGCTCCCTCAGGATTAAAATTTACCCCAAGTTCATCCCCATAAATTGTAGACATTTCGCTATAAACTGTGATATCTTCCTTAACTTCATTCGCCACATTAACCTTTTCTATCCATAAGTTAATATCATTTAATTTATCCTTGGAAAGTAAAGACTTATTTTTGGGGTAGTGAGACTCTTTTCCAGACGTATTTTTCTCGGTGTTTTCCTTCTCAATACTACTTTTTACTAAAGTAAGTAGTTGTCCCTGGTCATCTGCTCTTGTTGGAGAAATTATTTGGTGCTCACTATCTGTATCAGAGCAGCCTGAGTCGGATATAATAATAGGAGATTTATTTAATATTTTTATTTCCGATTTACTGGTTTCACTTGATTCTGTAGTACAACTACTAGTGACAATTAACTCCTCGTTATTTACTGTGTGTGCTGATTTGTCATATATCGAACATCTTCGAATGTGCCTTTTTAGTGATAGTAAAGTAGCAGCTAAAAAATATTCTGTAAAAATTATAGAATGAACGAATATCATGGCTTACCTTTTCTGAAATGTTTCTGACGACCCTTAACTTTTGGAGACATAGAACTCATTAATTCAAAAGATTCTTCCATAATGAAATTGTACCTACAATCTAGGTATTATCCAATTACATTTAGTACCTAACGTAAATTAATTAAACCCCTTTATAGGAGCATGTCAATGAGATGACAAAATTATTATTGTAAAATTATAAACTATAGCACTCTAAATGGCCTCGGTCTCAATCGGTAAAACTTAAAGCAGAACACGGCACAATTCAGATTGCACCTGCAAAAATCAATATTCAGTGATTCATGAATAATAACTTTTGAGCCCGAAATAATAGAGACTCACGTAGGCACCCTTTCAATGGCCAAAACAAAGACAGCGACTTTGTTTTAACTGAGGAAGACCAAGACAGTAGTTAGTCTCCATTATTTTGGGCTCGTAATATAAATAATTACCCATAATAGTCTAGTAATAGTATTATTAGACTAGGAATAAGATAAGATATTCCATCTTAAACTACCTAGTATCTACCATCTACCTACTAAAACTAATGACAAAGCCAGAGATAAACGACTATTGCTACAGTGTGAGTAGGAGGGTGGGAATTGGGAATAGGTATTATTAGGTATGTATGAAAACATTTCTGAGATCTTAACTTTGTAACATAAAAAAAATACGTTTCCATGACATGGCAACCATGGTCATACCATCCGTTTTTTACCTTTTATAAACAAAACAGTTAAAACACTATATATACATCACATTCATAAAGCAATTAATACCACTGTAAAGCACGGTTATTCTTATATCCATCTGGTTAAATTACTTCACTTCACAATAATTCTCTACAATTCTCTATTGTAGATTGTAGGTAACGACTTCTGTTTTGAAAATGAAATTTGAAATCACAAGACCTTGAACTTTTTCAACGTCTTCTTCCTCTATACTCATAGATTAATTGTGTACACTCATCCATTTTAAAATAAAAGCAACTTCTTCATTTTCTCCTCAGAATATGAAATTAGATTTTGGGTCATGTACACAAAGATATACATATATAAAATATATATATATATATATATATATATATATATATATATATATATATATATATATATATATATATATATATATATATATATATATATATATATATATATATATATATATATATACATATGTATATATATATATATATATATATATATATATATATATATATATATATATATATATATATATATATATATATATATATATATATATATATATATATATATACCGTGCGTTAGAAAAGTAACGGAAAAATTCAATATTTCTTAAGACTGACGTTTCTATCTAAAATCCTGGGACTTGGGACACGTCGATATATTTATTTTTAATTCCGCTTATTTTGATGTAATATACAATAAGATGATGATACGCTTTAGGTGTTCCGGATGTGACATCATCGTGACATTTAGATTTTCTCCGCAACGGCTTAACCTTAACCCCCGCACTTGCCATATTGTTCCCAAATGTTGACGATCCAAACGTTCCAGCCAATGAAACCTGGCATCAGCAAGATGGAGCACCCCCTCATAATGCAGTAAATGTTCGTCCATATTTACACATTTACACGAGGTGTTATCCGGGTGGTGGATTGGTCGAGGATGGCCTATGGAAATGCCTGCTCGATCGCCTGACTTAACCCGATGAATCAGCAAGTAAATCATTCATATTGATTCTATTTGAACAAAATTGTTAATAAAAATAAGACTTTGGAGAGCAACGGAAAATTTTGAAGGTTGCTCGACTGAGAAAATCTGTCACTTCCTCAGCAAATCTGTCACTACGATGTGACTACGATCGCAACATCGCTTGCGGGCATCGGCGTTAGCTGCGATAGTAGTGAAGTGACAGATTTCTAGAGGCTAAAGTCGAGCAGCATTGTAACACAATTACTGTAACGTAATAGTCTAAAAATATTCCTAGGAAACCAACTGCTTCCCCTGGGCAGACCTTAGGATATGTACACGTATTTTTATTATTCAAGGTCACCCTGTGAGAAAACTAATTATGACGTCAAAAAAGTATCCATGCTAGCTGACGAAAACATGAAAGTCTGTAGACAGTATCCAGAGACTTATCTTATATAAGACGTATCTTTATATAAGAATATTTTTCAATAATCAGATTACAATTTCAATGATTCAGTTATCTATGGTGGTATTTCGTCAACATTAGGGACTTAAAGCAGCGCCTAAAAATTGGTATGTATCGTATCGGTATCCGTATCCTATCGGCTTACGATACTGAGAAAAAATAAGTTAAAGCAGTTATCTACGTATCCGTATCGTATCTTCACAGTATTCCTACTCCTACTCAACGTGGTGCTGTTGATTTCGAATATTTGCTGTAATATGGAGGGTGTTATCAATAATCCCCACAAAAAATTATTAGGTTATGTTCACTCAAATGGTTTACAGTTTACTCGATGCTGTGATCGCAGCATAGAAATAAATCTTTTCTGTGGATACGATACGAATATAGTTAGCTACGAATATAGTTAGCTACGAATATAGTACGATACGAATATAGAAGCCGTAACAATGCGAAGTTCGTATCGCATCTGAACTGCCGTATCGGTTCTGCACAATGCACATACGCAGTTCGATATGGATACGGATACGAATGATATTTGTGGCATGCTTTAAGTCCCTATTAACTTTTATTTTTATTTTATAATATTCAATGAACATGAGCAATAGTGCATGCATGAAGCTCAATGATCAACTAAACCATATTTTGGTTTGTTTATTTTGTGACCTCTGTCCGTATTTTGTGAGTTATTTTCAAATTGAATAAATTGTTATTCTGACGGTGAATTTGCGATTTGTTGACATTTTCTTTAATATTCAAAATCCTTGTTCAGAATATACCGATTTCTACGGATTTTCTGATTCATGGCTACGGACAATCACACCATGTCTTGTGAATCACACTGAAAATGTTGGCAACATTGGTGGGGGTTTGTGCTGTTAGTTAGTACTATATTTTCTATGGTTTGTGCCATGTCATTTGTCGTCATTTTATGATAATTGATAATTCACGTATCCATTCAATGTGTGCTTGTGCATGAATATTATTATAAGAAAGAGCAAATTAATAATATAATAAAGACATCACTGCAGTATATATAAAGATCTAGGACATCCTCATATACGGTAAGTCGGCTATTCAGATTTATTGTATTTTGTTGAAGAAATCAGATTTTTTAACGTGCCACTATTTCCAACCTAAAATTATTGATGACTTGTGTATTTTAATGTCCCTTTACTACAGATAATCTAAAATGCCTGCTGGAGGTGCTTTATTTGGAAGTTCTGCTGCTGGACCTGGTTCTACTGGCGGAAATAAGCATTTAGTGGAAATGCGTGCCGGAAAAATGAATTTAAAAGGTAAGATCTGACTCACCACCAAAACAAAGAATTTTTTCAAATGTGCTCTTAAAAACAATTTTTTTTTAAACTAATCATATTATGAGAATCTAGTCCATCATAGAATAGAGTTCCTTCGCAATTATCTACCATTAGAATTTTTTTTATTAGTTGGAAATACACCTAATATAGGTATTCGAATAGAATATAAACTAGAAATAGAATAGGTATAAAACTAATTTAGTATGCCTGACTTCTGGATGACCAAAACAAAAGTGAATGTTGTCCAAGAACCCAGTCCCGCATCGATCTGCAGTTGTGAATTGGGCAATTGTCCTGCTGGGAGGTAAAATTGTCTGGAAATTAAATAATAACGAGGTTACAATTGGCCTCTAGTAATTAATAAAATTTTTTTTGAGGTTAGCATGACAGTCATTATTCAGTAGAGCGTATGGTCGTGTGTAAAGAAGGTATTTAAATTTTAAATTATTAGATGGCAAAAATATATAATTTGTAGAGCACTTATAGAAAGTTACGCCGGAGCACCAGCTGATCGTGTCGACAGATAGGGGGGTACAAGACACATACAAAACCATAATAGAAGTTCCAAAATATAATAAATAAAAAGTATTCAACAATTATTTATTTGAGAGACAATAAAATATATGTACATAAATAATATACTTAGGTATCTATTCAATACGAGTGTACGTAAAAACAATTACATACAGCATGCCGCAATGTCTCAAATGTTTAGGTACTTCTTATTTAGATAAGAAAAAAGTGAGGACTAAAAATAAGTGAGGACATAGTTAACTTTATTCAACAATAACATATGAATATTGTAGCCCTAAAACAGTATCTAGTACTGGGATGTACAAAATTTCATCAATTAGTATGTATAAGTATGTGTATTATATGAATATTCCCGAATAACAGTTGTTATTTGGTTGACAATATGGAGTAGTTAGAATATTATACTTCTTATTGTGACTATTATTAAGTGCGATTTACTGTGGCCCTTGGCAAAAATTTAAGCAATATTTAAATAAATAATCGTTAAGAAAGCTGTAGAAAAACATACAAACAAATTATTTATTTGTTTGTAACATTAGATAAAAATAGATTAGATTAGATAAAAATAAAACAGATAAAAATAGAACATTAATTAGGTACTATGGCATGGCTTAATAACTAACAACAGAGATACTATTTGTCGAAATACCGGGGTAAAGCTAGTAAATATGGGAGGATTCCCATGTATTTTCCTGGTGCTCCAAAAATGGTTAGAATAAATTGAAGAAAAAATGTACTCACCTTATTCCATATGAACTGATAATCACAATATAGGGACAATCACAAGCTTTGTAAACAGTTTTAATCACGTTTAAATTTAACCAAAACTATAATAATTTACAAACCGTAGCGGAAACATACAAGTGTGGGTAGGTATTAAGTGTGGAAGAAACCGTGGCTATCACAAATTTTTGGACGCTGTTACCAACTGTACTGAGGCGCCTTATTCAAATTCTGGCAATGTCGGTACAGTTATACATTGGCATTGTTGGGTTGATCTTTTCTTTTCTTGTCACTGATGATATGCAAAGGTTTTAGTTTTGAATTCCCTATATATAGCTTATAAAGATCTTGGCCTTTTTCATAATTTTATTGGTCATACTTTTTGAATAGTCTTATATTTTCTTTTAATTAATAGTAGGTAATTTAACTAGTTTTCCATGAGTTAAATACCCGTATTTATATCCTTTTATAATTTATTTCACTTAAAAGCGCTTAAGAACATTTGAATGTATTTTGACAAGTTAATCTACATTTAACATTCACATTCTTCAATTGTTAAAAGCTCTTTTAACTAAACAGCGCAGTGAAAAATATAAATAGTTAATTCAGCTAGAAGATATGTGAACATGAAATTCCCTACACTTTTCAATATATAATAAAACCATGTTTTGTTAAGGTCGTATGGTGTATCCAGATAAACGTAAGGGGCTACTGTATGTCTATCAAAGTGAGGACTCACTTATGCATTTTTGCTGGCAAGATCGCTCTACAGGTAAGTAAAATAAAGGTTAACTAATAAGGAGAAAATAATTTTATGACAATATTACAGGCATTGTTGAGGATGATTTAATAATTTTTCCTGATGATTGTGAATACGTCAAAATTCCACAGTGTACAACTGGAAGGGCTTATTTGTTGAAATTCAAGTCTTCTAACAAGAAGTTCATCTTTTGGCTGCAGGTATTTAACAATGTAACAACCTTTTAGAACCTATAAATATGTTATTGTTTGATTTGTTCTAAATTAGGAGCCTAGAGTTGATAAGGATGAGGAAAATTGCAAGAGGATTAATGAATTGCTGAATAATCCATCTAGTGCAGTACAATCTACACCAAATCCAGATCAAGATTTGCAGTCTCTCTTAAATAATATGTCCCAGTCTCAGCTAATGCAGTTGTTTGGAGGAGCAGGTCAAATGGGAGGATTGTCTAGTCTTCTTGGTACGATTAGGTACGTATAATTTTCACTTTATATTTTTACATATTTTTTTTGTTTTTTTAGATTTTTTTTTGTTTAGAATATCTGTTGTCGACACTTAATCTACTTATGTTTCTTAGTCGGAAAGTAATTTACTTTCCGACATCTGAACGGCAAGTAAACTTAATGCTAAATTAAACTAAATACATGTTTCATAACGGTCTTTGGATTTCTTTGGAATTATTACTACACATCTGATCTCTCACTACTGATCTGATCTACACATTTTCAGTCACTATTTTCTTTACAATTATCTATATCACTCATTACCATAATATATAATAATTCATTATACTATATAATAATTCATAACCAAAAGCAAACAATATATAAATAGAGAGCCAACATATTATTAAAATATATCGCCCATAATGAGCCTTTTCTCAAATTTTTTATTTTTTTTGAGCATGATTTCTACGAATATTTCTTTTAAAAAGTGCGGAAATAAATCGCATGCTTATACACGACTTCACGTATCTTTCCTTAATGACGTCACACGGCCTACGACTTTGGACATGACACAACGGTGTATTAGTATTATATTCAAAAATTGGTACCCTGCTTTTTGACAGTTGACGTTGAAATTGACTGTTGGTACTTGACTTATGCTGATAAATAATCTAAATTTGACATATAAAACTCGTCCACCATGCTAAAATCAACTTGTGGCAGATTTTCTGCACTTCCTCTAGAAAATCCTGGCTCCTTACAATAATGTACACTTGTACAGAAACAAAGCAAAACACAATTCATAAGAGGAACGCACAAAACATAATCACAAAACTAAACGTAAACAGCCACAGCTGTGGGCACAGGCTGTGTGACATCACTTAGTCTCAAGGTCAAATGAGTGTTCAAATTGCTATAATAAATATTTATTTTTTTATTAAATACTGTGAGATTTATAATCGAAACAATGTTGCACCAGGTGAATATCTATCAGTTAGCTTTCAAATAAATATGTTTGTTTTGAGATTTAAGAATTAGTGGCTCATTCACTAGCGGAACAAGTTGGAAATAAAAATGTGGTGACTTATTTATTAAGTATGTTTGACAAGAGTGAGTGGTGAGAGGGCACAGTAAAGCAGTATAATCATCGCAAACGTTAAGGGTTGTATAGGTCTATGGCAAAAATTTAAATCATTGCCATCTACCTATAAACATACCCTAGGGCTGTTGATACATAATAAACTATTTTTGTACACACAAATACACTGCAAGGATAAAATAATTTTTTTAAAATTAATGTATACTTTATGGAACTAATAATAATTCAATATCTTTTTCAGAAGTCCCAGTAGCGGTAGTGCTCGAACAAACACGACACCTGCTATAACCCACCGCACTGTGCCAAATACTCCCACAGCAAACCCTAACCAAACTACCCCTTCTGCAGGGTTATCTACTCCCGAAAATACTGCAGTACCTGTTGCTGCGCCTAATGCTCCTGTTAGGTCACGTACTACTGCTCGTCCAACTGAAGCTACGCCTACAGTTGGTACTACCAATCCCATTCAACTTTCGGATTTGCAGACATTTTTGCAAGGTATTGGTCCTGCTCCGCCTGAGGATGGCCAACAGCAATCAGGTATGTAAAATCTAAAATTGTACCTATTAAAAAATACTGGACAATTCTAATGGAAAACATATCTTAAGGGATGTGTCCATTAATTTGAAAGTAAAACTTGTCTAAAAGTAGACATTTTTAAAACTTACTGGTTTCTTACTGTTTCATCAGAAAATAAACATGTGTCTTATTCTGTAAAAAATTTGTCTTCGCTATGTGCAAGATCCGTTAAGTGACGTCTGGTGTTAGTAATCGGCGAACTCAGTAACATTTTTATGTATTACCAAGTACGACAACAAGGTAAAAATCCTCGGTAGGACCCTTTAAATAATAATATGAATTATTTTGATCTGATATATAATTACAATATTTTCTATGTATTAAAGACATGGCACACTTTTAAAGCATTTTGACCCTCAGTAGATTAAGAAATTTTAACATATTGTAGTTTATATTAAAAGAAATAATTTTACCAGTGAAAGTCATAAGTGTACAGGGTGTATCTGAAAAGTTATATTAAAAATAGTGATTTTAAGATATCGCATATTTATTACTGGCGTCAGAAATAAAATCTAATCAATAATGGTGCAAATAATTTCACTATAAGGTATTTTAGAGATACTCCAAGGTGGTTTTAAAGTGTACCAATGAAAAAAACACCAAGTAACCCCATTATTAGTATACTGCCAAAATGTCGGTGGGTACCAGAACCAACTTAGTGAACTTAAAATGTTCTTGCTACTACATCATCTTATTAACTGAATCGTTGCTTAATAATGTTTTTTCTTATATGAAGTAAGTTTCACATCTTACAATATCTTCCGTTTGGATAGAACTATCAACACAAGCAACAAAAGAGAAGAGGTGGAGGAGTTTTAAGTGCACGTCGCAAAAGTTTATATACAAGACTTATTAATTATTAAGTCCCAATATAATAATGTTATAAGCAGTTATTTGTGTATGTAAAATTCGGAAGTGTTAATTGTATCATTGGTTGTGTGTATATTATATTCCTCCCAACTCTGCCAGACATATGTACTTGAGTCATTGTCATTCTGTAGAAGTGGTAATGCAGGAGAATCCCTCTTGCACATTGGTACTATTTGGAGATTTCATTATAACTCAAGCAACATGGTATAACAACGACAAAGGTGTATGTGTACAGTGTGATAGTGGCTCTAGTGCATGGTCCTTGGCTGAATCTTTTTCGTTTTTAAATCTTTTCCAAAGTAACAACATATCAAATGAACGAGGTATTTACCTAGATTTATTATTTTCACATATAAATAACTTGCACGTTACGAAACCCAAAAGTGTTCACCATACAGCCTACTACTTTACGTTATCCTATTCAGACAATTATATACAACTGTTAATAGTAGAAGAGTATTATTATGATTTTCACAATGCAAATTAAAACTTAATAATTATTTATCATTTGTTAACTGGAATACTGTTCTTAGACTGTGATATTAATGTAGCATTAGATAAGTTTTATGAAATACTGGATATGGGTATATCTCTATATGTTCCCTTTAAAAGGTGTAAAAATTCATCTCATCCAATCTGGTTCACTTCGGAACTCAAAAAACTTATTAGTGATAAAAAACAAGCACATAAAAGCTATATGTCTTCACATAATCCCGGTGACTTTATTGTTCTCCCTCTATTGTTCCTACGGTGATTTATTGTTCTCCCAACTAGAGGGCTAGAACACTTGAGAAAACTTGCTATGTCCAATATATACGTAAAGTGGAAACCTTATTTTTGGAAATTTATTTATGCTAAACGAAAATCTTATAATTACCAATAGCATGTACTTTAGTGATAAAAGAGTTATTAGAGGAAATGAGATGGCAAACATATTCTCAGAATATTTTGCAACTGTAGATCACAATGTAACATAAATACATTTAAGAGCATTAACAACATCAGTATTAGTGTCAATGAAATTAGCTTAGTTGAGGTGTATGAAAAAATTATTAAGATTCCCAACAAATTTTCTTTAGGCCGCGATGGGATTCCAAATAAACATTTACAGTCTTGTGTGTACACTCTGACACAACCACTGCAATCACTGTTCAATATATCACTGCAGCATAGCCAATTTCCTAAAAGCTGAAAATCAAGTTATATTATTCCTATACACAAAACTGGCCACAAAGAAAATATTAAAAACTATCGTAGTGTCTGTAACCAATCCAGTATACCAAAAATATTTGACTCCCTAGTTTACGATCAGCTGATAGTGTCTTGCAGAGCATTAATTATTGAGGAGCAAAATGGATTTACCATGGGTAAATCAACAACAACTAATCTTGCCATCTACCAAGATGACCTATTAAATGCTTTGGAGAAAAACTGAGGTCTAAGTGCCCGTCCCTACTAAAATACAATATAGCACCCAAAAAATTTTAACTTATTTTATATAATGATTATTTTTGTATTTTAATTTTATTTTTAAATTTACGAAATTATCTTATATTTCATAGGCCAATCATAAAAAATAATATATTATCACTGTTGTCACAGTTAATTCATGATTATTCCTGTCAAACGGTTAACCGTAACAGAATGGGCTTTATATACAAAAATTGTCTTATCAAATATGTTATGATGCCCAAATTATGTTATTAATAGGTACTCTTTATTTGTAGTTGATTTGTCCACTTCTTTAACTAGCGATGCTCTATCTGGTGTTTTGAGTAATCCGGAAACATTACAGCATCTTCAGAGTCATCTTCCTGCTGTTGAGGGTAATGCCCAAGATGCTTTGAGATCTACATTGGCTTCGCCTCAATTTCAGCAGGTAAGAATTGGAAACCCTTCAGATAAGCAAAAAATGAGTGAACTATTATGTGTGATAAAAAATTATTTAAAATAGTATCAGAACTATAAAATTAAATTTTTGGTAAACCTCTAATGAATAATTTGTTTCCTTTCATCTTTCACCTCTTTTTTGCTGTTAAATTAGAAGCTGTCAAATATACTTTGCCTTTGCATGTTATTATCCTGCAAATTATATTATCGGAATAGCTATGTTCGTGGTAGTGATTCCGAACTAATTCAGACATCAGAGTCATACGCAGTTTGAAGTTGGGCGTTCGCGGTGCCGAGAAATGTAAGTTCTGGATTATAAATTACAGTGTATTGGACAATACAAGCTGATTTATTGAAATAACAGAATTGTCCGATCATTTATGTGTTAGGGCTCGTATATTATTATCACCATAGAATTGAATTTTTTTCTTGACAAGAGAGACTAACAAAGTCTTTCTTGTTCAGTCTTGTAACTCGCCAATTGTAATACTAATACTAATGTTATTTTAATACAACCCGACAAAAAAATTGAAATAACTTACCTATTTGTGTTCGTTCAATAACGTATTAAATAAAACTATACTAATCTTGGGTGCGTCAGTCTGATGCACCGAAAAATGCAATAAATCGGTCAGAATTGCCGCAAATGTGATCTCGTTGCATATTAAGGTGTAATAGGCGAAAATTAGAATTTACTTGTGAGTAAACCAAAACCGATTTGGTAGTGGGCTTATATCACGTCGGTTTAGGACATTGAATCTAGGGTTAAGCAATAAAAATAATTTGTGCCGTCTTTGGGTAAACAGCAAAATGGTCATGTCTTTGTGTCAACATTGAAGAAAGGCACTATTGCTAGCAATTAAGTTACCCAATTAAATTTCTATATGTTCGAAATTATTTGTTAACGTTACTGGGCTACTGGACTAAATTTAGAATTTTGCATTTAGAGGAAATTATATATGCATGTATTTTTATTTCCAGGCAGTTTCCCAATTTTCAAGTGCATTAGAGTCCGGTCAGTTGGGCCCAGTAGTCTCCCAACTAGCTGTTAATCCAGACGCTGTTGCTGCAGCAGCACAAGGCAATATGCAGGATTTCGTGAAGGCATTAGAAAGCACAACTTCTGAAGTAAGTAGCACATCCGAGAAGAAAGATAAAGATAGTAAGGGCAAGAAAGACGATAAAAAGGACGATGAGGAACAAATGCAATTGGATTAAACATAATGCATGGTATAATGCTTATAGGATATCTGTAGTATGTGGCTTTGTATAAGGTATTTTTCTTTCACATTAAATATAATCATTTCAAAATAAAATACAATTGTATAGTCCTTATCATTATGAAATACTTACTCAAGTCTTAAAAATTCTCAACCTCAAATTACAGCATTCTCCACATGACATTTTGGAGCATTTCAAGTTCTACTTCATAGAAATACCATCTTCTAAAAGTCCAATATCTACACGTTTGTACACCCCAAAAATTTATGTGAGTTGCTGTCCGTTGGACATTTGGGTAAAGTTCGATGTGAATTCAGTCTAGTGATTGGGACATATTGATGGCTAGTGCAGAATTTTTAATAGTTTTAATAAGGGGATTTTTAATTTTACCTTCGCATTTCAATTCTTCTTTAATATGTTTACATATATACATTTTTCTTTCTGCCATTTTAACTTCTCTATGTATCGGATCCCATAATCTGGGATGTTGTCTATATTGCTCAATTAATTTTGAATAATATGTAAATATTCGACCAGACACCAAACAGGACACTTGTGAACTGATCAAAACAAACTACGAAAACCAATACAAAAGCAACAAACCTCAGCATGTTTAGACCAAATCAAACTCTTTGGCGTACTTCTCAAGTAGCAAGCTTGAAACAGGTTGGCTGGTGTATACACACTAATTCCAACTCTTATATAAAATATATCACATGTGCCTTGGTTTGCATTGACATCTCTGTCTGGACGCAGCTTAATACCATGTCCTTACATCAGATAAGATATATTATTGGCGCCAAATATACACAAGTATTTACACACTGCAAGAGCTAGCCATACACTGTTAAGCTAAAAAATCTATAAAATGCTTGATACAATAAATATTAAAAGTATAAAAGAAAAAATAGTTAATAGGTACAATCATAAAAAATAGTTCTTAACAAAACAGTAATAAAAAATTCTCAGAGCTTGCATCTTACGCAAGTATCTTAAGCGTATTGAAAATACAACCAGACACAACTGATAGAAATTTCAATAAAAATCAAGTCCATAGCATATTTTTTGGGAAATGTTCACTGTATTTCAGTCGTTGACTGACGTTACATTAATTCAACAACTGGTCGGTTTAATTACTAAGTTGATCATAGTCGTGTGTCTTTCCAATAACATTACTGCAGTGGACTGACTCCCTGCTCTGCACTGAGAATTTCGATGGGAGTTGCAATGAATTGAGCCAATCATATCCTCAATCACCATCATGGAGTTTATAAAACACACAGGCAAATTTTCACTTAACGTGACACTTTCACAGGTACTCTAAAGTTTCTTATTTACCATGCTCAAATTGTAGCTCGCGACCGTAGCGCAAATAAACATCCTCTGTAACCTTGCGGTCTGGCTCATAATCATAATAAACAAACATTCTTTTCTCAGTTAGCATATTTTAATATTCCGATATTGCTATTAGAATTTCTTCCATGACCTTGCAAAGCCAGCTGACTTAGCAAGCATGTCACATGTCACTGTATATGTATATGTTTATATAGGTGCCCAGTAGTGTTTTCAACTAAAAAAGCAATGAGATAAATATGAAAACATTTACACATCCATTTCCATGTTAAAATTACTTATTTAATTAAAGATGCAGTACATCATTTGGGCACAACATTGCACAATAGTCAGCATAAGGCAGGGGTTCACAAAGTGTGCACCACCAGGCCCTGGTGCGCCCTACACGCCGGTTTCGAAATAGTGAGAGTGATTCATACATAATATCACGTCACCATCACAATTGAACGGTCTGCCTATTTGCGATGGATTACAGAATTTCTTAGTGTGCAAATTTGTGTACACTATAGAAATGGTGGGCAGAACTCATTAGTAACCGGGTCTACCGCTCTCATTGGAGAGTTTTAGGCGGTTCTAAATTAAATTAAATTTCATTGGTCAAAGGTAAAGACGCCGGATTTCCGTGGATATATTGACGCATGCGCTGTTTCATGCATGTATGTTTTGGCGTGACAGTGGCGTTTCATTTTGTCTTGTGTATGGTTGATTCGCGATATAAATTAATTATAATATTGTGTTATGCGAGTGTTTAGTGTTTTTATGCGATGAAAGCGACGAATGCGAGTAGTTGCCATTAATTCCAATCATAAGCGCCGAATTTGAGAGGAGGAGAACTGAAAATGATCAAAAATGCCTCCTCTAAAATGATACGCCTATGGAATTTCGTTTCCTTCGCACCTCATCTCCCTGAGCCGTCCATATGTTGGTGATGAATCACTCCACACTATTTAAGCACCGCAGTATAGAGAGTAAATAGTCTACCATTCTCCGGAAACTAAACTTGGGTATTTACAGCTACAAAATAAATAATTCAAATCATGCGCGCTGCATGTATCGCTCACTCCCTGATAGGTACTTAAGCTGGGAAACCGTTCATACCCCATTCTCCCATGCCTTGACCCGCCTGCAATCCAACTAACTACGTACGTCAATGGCTTTGTTTTGATTGTGCCACTTTGTGTTTTCGTCAAAAGTTGGACGCAAAATGGACAAATTTTTATTGAATAAGCATGTCGGGAGTTTAAGTGACAGTGATCAAGATCTACAAGTGGCGGGAAAGCAAAAAAGCAGAAATATCGCAAATACGATGATAGCTATTTGGCCTTTGGCTTTACTTCAATAGAAGTAAACAGAAGAAGATCCTTTCCTTCCACAAGTTCCACCAGAATTGACTTCGCAAGAAGAAGAGAGCCTCATTAAACTCTCTTGCAACAGCAGCCTTAAAACAAATTTCACGTGTTCCAATTTGGTGGAGTTTTGGATATCGGTCCAAAATCAATATCCAACTATTATGTTCAAAAGCTCTAATAATTTGCATTCCCTTTGCAACGTCTGATTTATATGAACCCGGATTTTCAGCTATAGCTGTAATAAAGGGCAAATATCCCTCAAAGATAAATGTGAGGCAAGAAATGAGGGTAGCGGTGCCAAGCCTTATCCCAGGCTTTGAAAAAAATGTGTGGAGATCTCCAAGCTCACACATCACCTTGATTAAGTGGCTCAAGTGGCCCAAGTGGAGGCATATTTGCCCTTTATTTTATATCCAATATTACTTAAATAATAAATGTATTCTTGTGTGTCAATATAAATATAAAAACTCAGCTTCATGTAGTACCATTTTACCCTATCTCAACTAGCCGGGGCGCCGACACAAATGGTACAAATTATGTCACTATGACATCAATAAAGTCAGAACCAGGACGTCATTTTCAGGCTGTGACATTTTGATGTTAAATTAAGGTACGCCAGACATCTTACGTCATAATTTATAATAATAACTTGGTACCTACGTCAAAATTTGAGCAAAAAGGGGACATCAGTATGACGGCCATATCTGTTACCTGCAGGGTGGGATGAAAAGTGTCCGCAACATGGCGTGATCATGTGTGATCTGCGCATTCCACTATCCCACTTTTGGGTTTTATTGTGCTCACGTTGTAACAATCAACAAATTTCGCTTGGTTCTACTGGACTGCCGCCATGATGAAGCACACATGATCACAGTACCGATGCTTTTCGTCCCACCCCCACCACGCGAGTTATGTTTCTATCCTGTTTAGTTTATCATTCTTACACATCGCCTATATTTAAGTACTAGGTCAAAGGATTAGTGACTAATTTGTAAGTGGGCATTAATGGCTAGGTACATAATCAATATTTTAACTGGACATGACTGGACTCCAAGTGAGGAGATAGGAGGTAGGTATTATACATAAACAAAAATCAGATATAAAAAGTAATATATATTATTTGCTGGTATTAAACACAAATTATTATAAAAACAGTTTGCAGTCATATGCAGGTCACATCTATAAAAATCTTTTGTTCTCTCCTAGTATTTAAAATAAAAAATTATAATATAGGTAATATTATTTTTGTCTTTATCAATATATACTACAATGCATCAATATTGTTTAATTTGAATTAACATTAAATACAATAACAAATATAAAAATATTCAAGATAAAATTATTACTTTTCATTGAGAAGATTCTCTTCGTTGACACTATCTGTATATATTAGGTATACATTTACATTCAATATCTGCAGAAATTCAGATAAATAATATTTATCAAATGGTGGTGGTAGTCATAGAGAATAACCATTTGTATTAAAACCGTGTGGTCTAGGGGCTTCATTTAAATACCTACGTAGATGGATTCATTTAGTTTTCTAGCTGGCGGGTAAAACTGTACGATACTGAACAGAAGAAGTTGCAGCTACATCACATGTCATTGTGTCAGTTGCTGCATTATATCTGGCAGAGTGGTTATTTCTCCGTCTCCATTGGGTTGGTCGGTACTAAAAGAAAATTAACAATAAATGTCTATTTTTATTTATTAGTATAGTGTTATCTAAAGTAGGTATGTAAAGTGTTAAATTAGGAAATTCTATATTCAAACTGCCCGCAGCCTAGTAGTCCTATACTGGAAGTACCGAGTTCAATCCACATCGGCTTTTGCTTAGCACAGAGGTTAAGTTTTAATATAGTTTATAAGGTTTCTGGCCATGCAATCCAGGCATTTTAGCTATAAAATTGACCTTTGTGCCAAATTCGTGCCGTAAGAAAAAAAAATTGTTTATTTGGACGTCTTGAATAAAACATGGTGGTATGCCACTATACACCTGTAGGAATTCGTGACCCTATTATTAAAGATTTCAGTAATTTAAATATTTATTTTTCTATTAATGTTGAATGAATGAAGTCTAAAATTTGCGAGAATGAATTTTTTACATTAAATTTAAAGAATTTTGTGTTATACCTCAATAACTATAACTGAAGATCTTATCAATAAAGTTTGTATTGTCTGTAACAAAGATATGTGAGAATGAAAAAATGCCGCATCGTCAAAGGATGCGGCTACACTGACGAATTAAAGTCGGCTCGCGCGGCTCATCAAAGACGTCGGGTTTCCCTTTGACGATGCGGCATTTTTTCATTCTCATAAAAGTCTGTTACAAACTGTACACATAAAAGGGATAGAGCTTATATAATCCTAGTGATTTAAAATTGGTTCTTGCCGAGCAATATGTCGAAATTTTTTTTCTGCATACATCTAAAAAATTACTAGAAATATTAATGTTTTGTTTTTGAAAGGTTGCAAGAGTGGGGTTAATTGTCTTCAGGTTAACTTCTCGCAATTTGAAATGGGTTCCTAAACACACTTCAACAAATTCGACTGTCATGTTTTTCTTATGGGAGATTCAAAAGAGATTTTCAAACGGGAATTTCTCGGATTTTGGATATTTCTTAGTATTTAAACCTATTATACGTCAACTTTAAACATATTTCTCTACAATTCAAGCCCAAATTGTTTTTTAGATCTATGAGTTAAATATACAAATGATGATAAAATTTTAAATTAAAATGTCTGTTTTCCATGGACGTATATCGCATATTATTAGTTTTAACACTTTCTTACGCAGGAACGCCAGGCCAGCTGTTATGTTATGAGCTGTTAAGTCAGGTTATGTTATGAGATTGTCGCTGGGTTGTTTATTTATTTATATATTTGTTTATTACTATTTTGGTCAATGTTTATCGATTTTTTATATTAATGATGTAATAATATACCTACTATGTACACTTTTATAAAAAAATAATGGAAAAAAAGGGCCCAAATGTGGAATGTTCAATATAAATAATAATCCGGTAAGTACCTACCTAGATACCGGATTATTATTTATATGGCCTTTTTGGTTATGCAAGGTTTTTCATTAACTAACTAAACAGATACCGCACAGCAAACTTGATGATACCTAAAAGGTAAAGGCTCAGAAAAACATTAGTATTGTGCTTTACACCTTTCGATCGCATAGATTTTCTGCACTTATTCCTTGCATATATGCATAAACTGTTCAGGTCGGGGCAACCAAGAACAAGATACAGTATCAGGATCAGTTGATCCTGATACTGAATAATGTGCTTTTTATAAATTTAAGTGGTCATCAAACTGAAGAGATTTTAAGTGACCAGAGCTTAGGCTACATATTCTGGCCACTTTTAAAACATCTTAAATCATCTACGAAAAAAGCACTTATGGTTCAGAGTTAGTGATTAGGTAGGTACCTACTCTATTTTCACCCACTTTCTAACCATTTGATTTTGAGTGTTCAAAATCAATTATTTGCAATCGGAAAAAAATAGATAAGTTTGTGATGAAAACTGCAAAATGTGAAATAGGAATAGGTTGCGAAGGGAACGAAATTCCATAGGCGTATCATTTTAGCGGGGGCAGAATAAAATAAATTAAATAAAATATCCAAGTTATTAACATTGTTTTTAAGTGTACGTGTGATGGTTCGTTTTTATTATCTTAAGAATATTCCTTCGTATACATTTTTGATCATTTTCAGTTCTCCTCCTGTCAAATTCGGTCGCTTACGATTGGAATTATTGGTTCTAGAACCACTACTACTCGCATTCGTCGCTTCCATCGCATAAAAACACTAAACACTCGCGTATAACACCAAATTATAATTAATTTATATCGCGAATCAACCGTACATAAGGACACAGTGAAACGCCACTGTCGCGCCAAAACATACATGCATGAAACAGCGCATGCGTCAATATATCCAAGGAAATACCACGTCTTTACCTGTGACCAATGAAATTTAATTTAATTTAGAACCGCCTAAAACTCACCAATGAGTGCGGTAGAACCGGTTACTAATGAGTTCTGCCCACCATTTCTATAGAGTGTACACAAATTTGCACACTAAGAAATTCTGTGATCCATTGCAAATAATAGGCAGACCGTTCAATTGTGATTGTGGTATGATATTATGTATGAATCACTCCACACTATTTCGGAACCAGGGTATATGTCAAAACTCTTCCACTCTGAACTCTGGATCAAGCCACAAGATATTATGTTTTTTATACAATTGCCTTCAAAAATTCGTAATATTTTTATTTTAATAATGTATAATTAATTTTTGAACAGTCTCTCAGTCAACTCAAATATCAAGAAATTTTTTTTTTAAACTTATTTCACTAACAGACACTATTACGCCTACAGACGCTCTTAAACTTGAGTCCTCATAAGACAACAATTAATTAAAATTAATGTAATTTTTAAAATAGGAACCCCCGCCAATTTGAGATCCTAACCTAACTATGGTCAATTATTTTGTTGGCAACTTATTAAGCAAAAGGCCCTAAACATTACTAATAGCATTGTTTTTTTAGTAAATGACACTTGATGACATAAATATAATTTAAATAGTATTGGATTGGTACAATTATTTTTGCAGTGTTGTCATTAATGTCGCAATTGACAGAGAAGGCATACTTGCAGACTGTAAAAGCACACAAATTGATTGACTCCTATTCTGAAACAGTGTGATAGAACCTTACATTATATAAACAAATTCTAGTTAGTCTAGGTGCTCTCTTGATTCAAGTTAAGTTCCGAGGAACAATTCATAGAATATTTAAGCAGACTTTTAACCAAGGTACTCGACTGCAGAAAGAGACGAATGGAGTAGCAGTAGTATACAATTGAGTAGCTAGACTTACTTAATACATACTCCTATAATAAAAATAAACTTACCCTTATAAACATTTGTCCACTGATGGAATTAGGATTTTGATAGGCGTAAAAGATCCATATTGCAAAACCAAATACTGTAGCAACTAACAGAACTATTGTTATTATTCCAGCAGTACCTATCTTCCGTTGACGGTTTACCCAATCTAAGTATCGAATCAAACCTTCATCTGGTTCAGCTACTGTTTCATTATCAAAACACATTGATTCATTCATAATTCGACTCCTACCACAACCATTTGAATACCAGTTTGAATAATATCGATCAATACTACTTGAGCATCTTTTTACGGATTTACACCACTTACACTAAAAAGTAAAGCCACAAAAAATTATTTAGACAAAATATAGAAGTATGTTCAAGTCCGCATGCGATACTATCGATACGACGCCTATCTAGCTGGACCGTTCAACTTTCTAATAATTTAAAATCAATTAACAAGTTCACCACTTAACGCAACGTCTGTTTTGAACTCCCCTTGGGGCAGATGTTTTATTGCTCTAGAATATACAGTACTTATTAGCTTGGTCAGTACCAAGCTAATAAATTTCAAATTAATTAAATTTTATATTTTACAAATCAAAATTCTTCATTTCAATAATGAAGTGGCGCCCATAAAAAATAGATTCCAGGCCACATAAGCTCAACAAAGTAAGTATAGTCTAAGCTAATTTTCTAACAATCAATATCAGCATCTCAATCTAAAAGTTATAAAAGATTTTCTCCTGGAAAAAGACATTGTGTTTATACACCAATTATTTATAGCAAATTTTGGTGAAGTTCATAACAGTCATTGATATATCTAAGGAAAACTGGTCCGAAAGTGGATCCTTAAGGAACACCTGACGCTTCAGCAGACACTTCGACTGATTTTTAGCCATGATTTATCATTTATCAGATAGAAACAATTGCAAATAATTCTAAATGCATCTATGTTTATTCCCATATTTACCTTAAATCAATAAACAAAAAAATAACAATATGTAGGTACCTAGTTTACCTACATATAGTACCTACAATATTTTGTGATTTTTATTGCCTTACCTTATAAGCCAGCTTCATTGTTACGCATGTAACACAGTCAGATTTTTCGAGACAGGTTGGTAAAGCTCTTAGGTAGAAAACTGTCAGATTTCGTACATCTCTTTTTCGAAGATTAAGCTGGTGGTACTCGTAAATGCTTTTCTTTCGTATAACTAAAAAAAATGCTATAAGCTACCCAGTTCATAAATCAAACTGATATGGCAACAACCCTACAACCGAATTATCATAGTTTATTTTATTTCAGTAATATTATCTCGGTTCTCTTATTTATCATGACTCATATTCTCTAGGCCAGGTATGGGCAACCTTTGCTTAGCTGAGGTCGTAATTTCGGGACTTATCAGGTCGCGGGCCGTGGGCAAGAAATAAGTTGGTATAGTTCTGTGCACTTTCAAATTTCCGAGTGTCACAATTCAGGCGGCTGGCAAAGAGTAAAGGATAAACAAACAACTAAGTATAAATTGCTTTTGATGTTAGCCGACTGTATACTGAAAACAAATTGTGACACTCGGAATTTTAAAAGTGCCTACTACTATAGTAGTGAATAAAAAAGCCACAGAAATCACACATTTTTTAATTTATTAATAATTATAATAGCATATCAAACATATAAAAAGCACATTAAAAAAAAGATAGAGAAATCAAATGAAAATTAATGAGATACTTGAGTTTGAAGCTAAGAAACAACATGATCAATATTGGGGTCAAAATCAGTAGAACATAGAGTGTTTTCTAAATTAACATCTGTACGATGCTCATTTTTATCAATTTTCATGTTTGAAAAAAGCTGCTCACATTTATAGGTACGTGCTTCGAATGTGCAAATAATTTTTCGTGCGAAAACTCTCAGGTGTGGATGTTTTTCTTCGGAAAGGTATGTTTTGTAAAATTCGCTTAGTTCCTTACTTGCTGTTTCCATAAATCGGTAATGAGTTTTTTAATTTTATCTTTTGAGTAAATTATATGGAGCGAAATGCTTGCTGGAGTAATGCCGCTTCCTATTGTATTCTTTTGAAACAGAAATTGTTTCATTGCACAACAAACACATTATAGGTTTACCACTGTGCAAGATAAAAAAGTATCCATCAGTCCATGTGTCTTGAAATTGACGACATTCTGTGTCCACTTTCCGCGTTCTTAAACCAGACATGTTGATAGAGTTTGTTTTGGATATTTCCCGCGTCGTACTCTTGACCTTACGCGAATATGCGATGCTAACTTCCAGTTGTTAAGAAGTAATGAGATGAGACGCGCGCTGAGCGGTTTATATATTCCCCTAATAATCAACTAGAATACTCTCGATCGTACGAGAGTGCTTCAAGTGCACGAGCGGCTTCCCGAATGTTTATCTGTATGTCTCTTCCTAACGACTATTTCTGACTCGATCTGTGGCGTTCCACTGCGTACGCTTAATAATGTAATATTATTTATCGATTTGAATTGATATCGTTACTTGAATTTTCTGAAACTCTCGCTGGCCGGATTGAACCTGATGGAGGGCCGGATCCGGCCCGCGGGTTGCCCATTTATGCTCTAGGCTATTTGTTCAATATGGAGAATGGATTAAAGTTGCACTTTAATATTTGTTTCACTAAACTTCTAATTAATAACAGGAGTCGGAATATTAGCAGGACATAAAGGAATGGAACACATTCGACCATTTAGTCACATATTCTACATCGAAAAATAATACTAGTTTCCTATATAAACTATATAGCAAATAATATAGTTTCGATAAATGCTTCGTTAAGGAAATACAGGGTGTACAAGTTTGGTTTAAAAAATTAAATTGATTAATTGTTGTGAAATGATGAAATTTTGTAGGCATTAACTTCCATTGAAGGAGCACGTTTTGTATTGACAAAGATATTTCTAGATTTGCCAGTGGCGTCCACACTAGCACGTCACTGGATATTTTTAAATAAATACCCTATACCCTCTAGAAGAGATAGCGATTTGGTTGGCCTATTTCATCAAATCTCATTGCCTCTGATTAACAATTACTTACTGAATGTCGTAGTATCTGTTACATAGGCATCTGATACACCAACTTTAACAGCGTGATGTTTTTCTGTAATGTTTAGAACTAATACAGGCACATCTCGATATACAAAGACAATGTCCCCGTTTTTATGGATCGTTACTTGAAACGAAAACTTGCCATAATCTGGATATTCATGAATTGATACTCTTTCCCATTCTGCAGTGAAAGCCGTTCCGTTATCAAAATATTTAACGAAACTGTCATTAGATACACTTGTGTCAAAGTTCGCCATCAATGGTGCAATATACTGTGTGGCAGTTATCCAATTATGTAAAAAATCTCCTGTATATATAAATCCTCCTGTGGATAATGTAACGTTATTTATTAAGTGACCATAAAATGGAAACTCAAACAACAATTTGATAGTCTGTAAAACAAAAATTATTGGTTAATAATGTCAATATTTTCGTGTAGGAACTGTCGTGAGCAAAAAAAACATAGGACAAAGTGTTTTTTCTAATGTAAAGCTGTCTATCTCTATTTGAATAATATTTGACAACTAACTGACAATGTCGCAAAATTTATAGTTATTTACATATACCCAACTAGATTTTAGAAGAAAAAAAACGTTATAGAGCATTATATACGGTATAGAGCTGAACAGAATGCATTGCCGCTCACAGGCGTTGAATGTAAATTGCAACATTACGTCTCGAAAAAATATCTGCCCACATAGGACGCCTGACGCCGTATGTGACATTTATTTGACAGTAAATTGTAAGCTGTAGTGGTAAACATAACCTCAAATGTTTATTTACACATAAATTCAAGGTATTTTATGCTTGACTACAGGTGCAGTTGACTTTCAATTCAATATACTGCGACATAAGTCATAATGCAGAAAGCATAAATGAAATTCGAGGTTAGGATACTAGAGCGTTGACCAAGGATTATAGACTAACATGATTGCTTATCGGCCACGTGTTGTTAGACAAGATCTGACGTCAGCGGTTAAGTTCGGCCGCCATCCTTTTACGCCAACGGTCGATTCCAAATTGATGCTAGGCTTCTCTAGGCACGATGTTAATGTACAAATGGCACACTACACAAACGCCGGGAAATACACCGGTGGGGCAACGAACCTACGCCGTAGTATCCGCTGACGTCAAAAGCGTGGTGGCGGCCTACGAGATTTGTCTAACGTTGTGCTTATGGGGATAAGCAATCCTGTTTAGTGTTTAGTCTATAATCATTGAGCGTTGACGGCGTCAAAGTAGAAAGTTGATGAACTTTAAACATCGCGCGGCGATGTACGCCACGCCGTTCATTGTGTGCAGTGCTGCAGTACCATTTATGTCCATGGACTTCTACACACAGAACACCTAAATGATTTGTGCTTCTACCTAGATCCTAGATTTGACACTTGACGCCGTTGAGCGGCGTTACATTCTGTTTACTGTTCAGCCCTTGAGACTTCCTATTTTTTTTTGTTTACACTGCACACTCCCGAGCTGCTGAAAGTAAGCGATGTGTTACTTTAGGATGTAATTTTAGGACAAAAAAAGAAAATTAGAGAAAAACTGAAGCCATAATTTTAGTATGAAATATGTATTGCATGTTAACCAAATAAACCCATATCCAAAGTTCCTACATCCATCCACATTCCTGTGGAGATATTAGCCTTCAAATTACATTTCAATTACTTTTAAAATTGATTTTGCTAAACGATTTTCTGTGGATCTTACTAATAGACCGGGAGCTAGTGACACAATTCAAGCAC